>JAYJME010001543.1:0-16103 GCA_036873775.1 Costaria costata
GAGCATGACATGATTCATGAGTGGTGTGGCAAACAGATTATGCAACTAGCGGATTGCGGCTGGATGTACCTCACTCCCGAAGACAAGCCTAAATTGCTGTATCCATGGTTTACACAGACAGACGCTTCTCTAAAAACCGTAGAGGCTAACAGCATCGAGTCGAAAGCACGCCGCTTTGAAGGTAAAATGCTGGCAAACAGAAAAGCCATCGGGAAAAACGCCGCCAATGGCATGTACATCAGCAGTGGCCCCTCTATAGTGCCTGTGAAATCGCTTGGCACAGATGGGAACAACCAGTAGTGGCAGTATGCGGGGGGGTTAGTGCTGATGGCCGCTACGAGTGTAGTGCCTGTATTTCCGGCTGGCACAAAACTGGCACTAGAGAGGGACCACTACTGTACTATAACTCGGTCGGAGCACTATTATACGTATCCGAAGCCAAAGCCATTAGATGGTCAAAGTGTAAAAATGGTTGTTCGAAGACGCAATCGTGTGCATGGACGGGGACAAAACGAGGACCAGGTGGTGGTCTACCTACCTTAACCCGCGCTGTCTCCTCCTGTCCTGGGCGCGGGCAAGCGCCGGGTATGTCTTCGACATGGGGTCGAACGTCAGCCGTCTGACAGGTTCAATTACGCTGGCAGAGGCGGAGTTGAGATGGGAGGCGGGGGTCCCACGGTCGAATCCAAGTCAGCAATACTGTACTGTACGTATAGTATATAGCTCACACCTAGTAATATGTGGCCACGCAATGGTTGATGTAAGAACCACGGGAGACGGCTATTGCTCCTCTCGACCCTAAACAAATTGAGTACAGGGACGATTACATGACCCCTCCCAGCTAACAAGTCAACAGGCGTGTGGTCGCGAACTGTGACGAAGCGAGGTTCCCCACAGTCACGTCTATCTTGGCGAGCATAGTTGTATCTATCGAGATTTCGAATCGCGGGGCTCTGGGTGGTTCTGCAACTCTATACCATGCCCTTGTTCCTCTAGCCTGTCCTTGCGGCAACAGCGTACCAGCTACTCTGCGGCTATACCTATAGGATCCACCGGCATACGAGAACACAGCAACGAAAAAACACGGCGATAGTGCTGCCGGGAACAAAATACGACGCCCTTGTCACATTACACCCAACAACAATATCTCACATTACACCGAACAGCAACATCGACGACACGAACGGAATATTCTCTCTGTTGATCCAGTAGGAGGTCTTGTCCTTAGCGTAATGGCTCGCCAGCTCGCCGGCCACTGATTGATGGCATCGGGTGCAGGTAGGTAGGCAGGATGTAGGTCCGTTCAGTATAGAAAGGAAGAGGCAGTGCACGCCCCGACAACGGCGCAGAGAGGGGTTGCCAGAAGGAAGGTTAAAATTGAAACATGTAGACTACAATCACATCATCATCATCATCATCATCATCATCATCATCATCATCATCATCATCATCACAACAACTGTAGCACCATCAACATCGTCGTGACCAATACAACCTTTATCAGTCGGGTTGGCAATAGCTACAAACAAAACGCGAAAAGCACACCCTACGCCGATTCCATACCTGTCAGGCACCGCGTCATCCCGCGACCATACTATTTAGCACCTCGCATACCCAAGCAATGCTTGAAACCGCAGCAAATCGGCAAAAGTTCTCTGAACACAATCAATGCCCATGCGCTCTGCAACATAGCCACGGTCACAACTACAGTGGGCTGCCCGATTTAAGAGCGCCAGCAATAAGAGAAAACTGACTTAACCCCTTCAGGACAGGTACGGCTGGTACGACTGTTAAGAGAGCAGTCCCGTTTCGGGGACGCATGACTTGGAATTGAAGTCAGACATAGGTTTCTGTGCACTGCAGCACTAAAAGGGTCCAGAGCGGTCAAGTCGGATTGTCGCGCCCGCACTAAACCTTAGGGTATGTGACAGCCAGTCTGAGGCAAGAGTGGCACGAAGATAAGAGCGTTAACACTGGCCTGTTGCGAGGGGCTCTTAAATCGGGTTACCCCCCCCCAAATTATCGCCCTCACCGTTTTGAAAGAGCTGCAGGATAACGACGAGGAACATCTCCCTGCTGATCTTAAACAGGTCGTCCACACGCCTGCACGCAGAAGTTCAAGCACATCCATTCAGTATATTCGTACTGCTGTATATCGTACAGGCGAAGAACGTGCAATCGAGGAACTATAGTTTAAATTACTCCGGAGTACCATGTATATACGAGCACACGCACAAGAGCTGGCCGGCAACGTTGCGACCTCTTGCGCAACAAAGTTCCTCTGGGCTACACACACGGTGGGCTCTGCGCACGAACCCCCTCCTCCCTGATCCTTGGACCGATTTGAACTCAGGAGTCATACCTGATACTTAGTACTCGTACACGAGCTGTGCTTCTTTTTTTTACCCGTCCTAACACAAACGCGACGCGATTAATACCCAAGAAGCAAGGAGAGAACGAGGGGCTACACATGCCATTGCATATATGTACGGAAACTGATCTGTTTTGTACGGCCTCGGCAAAAGTATAGCACCCACGAGTCGACGGGTGCACAATCGTGCGGCGAGACAGAACAGAGAGGGTCCTATATAAGATCGTATCCTACAAAAATGTATTAAATAGTCCACACTAACTCAATAAATTAATTTAATCAATTACATTATTTCACCCCCCCCCCCGCTGTATCGTGGGTTCTGGTCCCATCCTGTCCTCGTTCCCACCCCTGTCCCGTGCAAATCGAAACGATGATTTTTCTCGGCGCAGAACATTTGTAAGTCGGCCTTGCGGAAGACGAAGAGAATGCCCCTCGGGAGGGCGGCTGCTAAGATGTCCCTCACCGCGGGGAAGGCGCTGTTTTTCCAGAACCTGGCATTGTTCATCGTGGACGAGGTTTTCCTCACAGTCCGGTTGGCGTTGGAAGAGAGGTGACCGTTTAGCCATAAGCCGTAAGCCGACACTGCATACGAGTACGGCTACTGTTGTATGTAAGTGTTGGAGCTTTATTGAGATAATCTGTTTGTTGGTTATTAGTATTGGAGCTTTATTGGAGCTACTGCTGATAGTGTTGAAGCTTTGATGGGGTTACTGCTGTTAGTACTGAGGCTTTATAGTGCTGTTGCATGTTACAGGTTTTCCTCACCGTGCGGTTGGCCTTGGAGGAGGGGGGACAATTTAGCCGTAAGCCGCCACGGCGTATGGGTAATCGTTTTCGGGACCGTCTGCTATTGGAGCTACTGCTGTTACTATTGAATAATCTCAATATACCTGGTATGGGTGCTTTTATCAGACAGACTGGCTGGCTGACAGACAAACAGACAGGCAGACTAGTTGTTGCAGAAGCTGGTGTTGTTCATCATGGACGAGGTTTTCCTCGCCGTGCGGTTGGACTTGGAGGAGAGGTGACGATAGGCTATAAGCCTAAGCCGCTACTGCGTACGAGTAAGGCTACTGCTGTCGTAAATGTTGAACCTTTTTTGAGACCATCTGTTGTTGGAGCTGGTGTTGTTGCTATTGAAGCTTTTGTTGGAGCTACTGCTGTTAATGTTGAAGATTTTATTGAGACCGTCTGTTGTTGGAGCTACTGCTGCTACTATTGAAGCTTTGTTGGGGCTACTGCTGGTAATGATGAAGCTTTAGTGGAGCTACTACAGCTGTTAGTACTGAAGCTTTATACGTAGCTTGTTACAGGCTTTTCTCACCGTGCGATTGGCCTTGGAGGAGAGGTGACCATAAGCCATAAGCCTTAAGCCGCCACTGCGTAACGCTAACCGTGAATGGGACCATGTATTGTTTGAGCTGCGATTGTTACTTTTGAATATTATTAAGTCGCTTTCTGCCTGTCTGCCTATCCGTCTGTCTGTCTGCCTGTCTGCCTCTCTGTCTGTCTGCCTGTGTGCCTCTCTGTCTGTCTGATTGTCTGTCTGCCTGTCTGTCTGATTGTCTGTCTGCCTGTCTGTCTGATTGTCTGTCTGTCTGCCTGTCTTGTCTGTCCCTGTGGGTGTTGACGAAATACAAAAAAATAATCCTCGCAGAAAGCGGAGGAAAAACAACCCCTACGCGTGCACGGACTGGGCGGCGATCCTGCGGGAGATGAGGAGCAAGACGGCTGGCAATGCTACGGTGCGGTGCGGTGTGGTGCGGTGTGGTGCGGTGCGGCGTGATGTGGTTCGGTTCGGTGTGATGCGCCGCGAAATAACAGGGTGTTGGATAAATGGAGGCATTGTTTTGTGAACGTTTCGCATCGACACCAGTCACATGTCTGGCTCACTTGCCCACTGAATCGCTGACCCACTGACTTATATAGAGCCACCTCGATGATCGAAAACATTTTCCAAGCGAGTCAGGGGGGGGGGAGGGTGTACTCAATTCGTGCATGGCCGTAGTCGTATGGCCATAGACCCTCGCATCCCTACTACGCCGAGACGGAGCACGTCGGGTTTTTACCAACCAGGCAGACATTGCTTGCACCAAGGGCGAAGCGCGGTGATGTGTTCGGCGAGTCGCATGAAGGGTGGACTGCATCCTACTATTAATAAGAACCGCTTGTGAGAGGGACTTCGGCATCTTGTGCATATTTTCTTGCTTATGGGTGACTGCGACCAATGAGTTACTTTGTTTTCTGGTGTGGCCACTCCAGAAACAGCAATGGGTATTACTATGTAACTGCCTCGTGGGTGCCTTCGCATATACACACATGATACGACCATTCCCCTTGTGCGGAGTTAGGTTCTCCACCCCGCACAGTATGATCTGCAGTAACTCGGGGAGGGGGGGGGGTTACCCTGCCGTCCGTTCAACTGAATCAATTCATGTTTATCTAGGGCGGCAGTTTTCCAACATGTGGTGTTTTTAAACGTTTGCACACCTCGGACAGATCATCGATTCCCGTGTACCAGTATTTGTTTTCGCCCGTTTCCCAAACGATGATTGCTGCAGCCACAAGGAATCACACGCAAACCTTTGAACGAAGTGATTTTTTTGCCTCATTTTTCCCAGTTTGAGCTTTTTCCCAGTTTGAGCACGCCAGTCTTATGCCCCCCCCGCCCTCCCCACCCAATAACGCGTCCGTGTATTTCCACCCCGCCCTCTTCGTCAGTTTGCCTTGTGCATTTGGGCGGCAGGGACCGTGGGTACCATGATTGGGACTCTCGTGCATCCGCAGCGAGGACCGGAGCTGATGTCCTTGCTAGCTGAAATGGGAGCTTCGTCGGTGCTGACCTGAGCCTTGACCTGATGTGACATTTGGCCTGACCGGACGTGGCATTTGGTCTGACCGGACAGGCTATGGCGTGTCATGTATACCTTCTTGTGTGTCCACGAGTACCTAGTGTGATTGATGCCCCTGATGCTATTTTACAACCAGGTATTTAATAGTGCAAGATGTTGTGCCCGCTGTTTTCTGGTTGGTCGTTTTTGTTTTTGTTTTTTTGGAGTGTTTTGATTGGTGTAGTTTTTCAAGGAGTTTTCTGATTGGTCTGTTTTTTTAATGGAGTTTTCTGACTGGTGGAAATTGCCTGGGTGTCTCGTGGCTGAAATGGGAACGTCTTCGCTGCTGACCTGAAGATAACGGACTTGATTGACCCTTGACTACCTGGCCGGCTGTTATACCGGGTACATTGTACCTTCGTGCGAGTCCATGATTACCTAAGGTGACGCCACACAGTTATTCCACGATTTTGTGCCCGCGGTTTTCTGAATGGTCTAATTATAAAGGGGAGTTGTCTGATTGGTCTATATTTTTTTTTAAGGATTTTTATGACTGGTTTTCTGATTGGTCTACTTTTAAAGGGTTTTTCTGATTGGCCTATTTTTTTTTTAATGGCTTTTCTGATTGGTGGCAACTTCCTTGATGACTCGTGGTGTGTGCGGAAAGCAGCTGTCTCCGCTATGATCGCAAGCTATGACCTAAACGGAGGCGGTATGATGTGACGGACGGGAAGACTTTTGTTCGCGAAGATTTTTTTTTGCAATTTTGTTTCATTAACGACGGCGGCGACGGCGACGATGATACCGGCGACGCCAATTTGAGGTTTCTTGATGCTTGTCGAGATACAGCAACTACCGTCGTACTCTAGTCTAGCTGATAGTACTTTCTAGTAGCAAATATGTCTAAAATGACGGCAATTTAGGGGTGGGACGGACGGCAATTTCGAAAAAAATGCCGTGACGGACGCCTGCTATATAACCGCAACCACTACATAGGTTGTAGTGTGGACGACGTCGGCCGTACGTCCTTGGCCGCTTACTCTTTTCTTGGTGACGGACCGTCATTAGACATATTTGCCTACGTAGCATCATGGCGTTAGTAACACCCTGTTCAAACATGCCACCGAAATATATCATCAACGCCCATGGCCGTATGATCCCCGCAGCCCGAAGAAAGGGCGAAGCCAGCTTACGCGGCAGACTGTACCTATAATGTCGTGGGGATCAGGTCGGGTCGATATACGATGCGGCCGTTGTGCATGCAACAGCAGCCGAGTTCATTAAATTGACACAGGCAGGCGCGTATATTACATGTGTGAAGGCGTGGGAGGCTTAAGCTGTCATCTTTACCCATACGTCAGAGGATTAAAAAAATAAAGAAAAAATGCCAGCGGCAGGTACACCGATCCTGACATCGCCATTAGCCGGCAAATGCCTCTACCGCCGTAAAAAGTAAGGACCAGCATTTGTTTCGATCACTGGTCTGTGCGTGATTTCCGAACGATGCTCGTACCGTCTCTTCTTGCACGAGCGATAGTTGTACCGTATACTTCGAGGGGTGGTCGGGAGGGTCACTTAGCTCAAAGGCACAGGGCACCGGAGACGCCGGAAGTTGCCGCGGGCCGCTTGTGAGTGTGTCAGCTATCGATTTCCGTCGCTTGCGGTTTGGGTGTCAATCGTTAGGGGCCGCTTGGAAAAACAAATGCTTGTGATAGGTCCGGAATTTCTGAACTTATTAGCGGTCAGATAGACATACGGACAGGTTTCGGCTTTTCGCCACAGAAGCAGACTCCACGGTCAAAGCAACGTGTCGGATCTTCAGTAATAACTGAAAAAACAATTAAACACGTAGATCATACTTACAGTCGAGTTATGGGCATCCACGCCAGTAGGCCTGAAACAAACTCGATTTTGTGGATTCGATGTTTTGGTCGTGGTTCATGGGATAATATACATGAACCACCTTCGAAACAGGGGAATACCTGGTGCACCAGGTGTCATATAATACGAGTACGCGCGGTCGAAGTATCCCACATAGCTTGCAAAGATGAGTTTCAAACAAAATCTTCGATCTCACAGCTGTCGTTTATTTATTTCTTATAGCACGATCGAATAGTTTCATCTTTTTTTTTCTCGTTGCAGTTCACTTTTAGCAGATCGCGGTGTAATAATCCCGAAACGTCCCCCCCCCCCCCCCCCGCTGCCCACACCCACCGTAGAGTCAGGCACAACACCGCGCGGCCCAAAGCAGAGAGCGCGACCGGCTTAACCCCGAACGAAACTTACACCGCGGCGGCGTCAACCAAGACGGGTGACTTTTCGAGCCATCGCCGTGTAACCACCCGCATAACCCCTGTAGCACTGCTGCTGCTGTATCATACCCACGTTTCGGTGACCAACTGGTGGTAATTATCTGGTAACTATTCCAGGGGCAAAAAGAGCCGGGTTCGGAACCCCCGAAAAACTACTTCGGATTAGAATGGACGATGTATTCCAGCAGTAAAAAGAAGCCGAGCTCGAAACACAGCGAACTAGCGAACTCCGAAAAGCACTGCAGCCCTCCCTCCCTCCCCTCATATACAAGCAAGCGCAAAACGAGCATGCCTCGGTTTTCCACGCCATGTGCTCCCACCAACAGAGAACGCTTCCGATAAAGCCCAAGACAATGCTACTATATACGCTGGTATCATACTACGCACTGTAGTTTCCATTTCCACATATTTTTGTTTTTGTATATAGCAAAAACACGCCTCTCCGGAATCACAGACGAGGTGCCTCCATTGGGATACTTCGCTCCACATACGACTATTTCGCCCTCCGCGCGTCAATTTCACGCAAGAAAAAAGGGTTTCCACGAATCTGTCTTCAGTTTTATCGGCCATGAGCATGGTGAACTGCAAGAATGACCTCGATCTTCTCCAACGTTCGATGGAAGGGTGAACGGGCAAGACTTCCCGGTCGCTTGGATGTATGTATATACGAGGACTGCTGTTGCTGCTGCTCGCTTGCACCGAAGGTGAACAGGGACAAAGAAAAGAAAAACGCCTCCGCAAACATCTGAAGAACCTCTAGAGGTACAAACCCTCCGGTACGTTGCCCTTTTTGCGGTACAAGGCTTTCTCCTTGGCCTTCGTAAAGTCGTCCATCGTCACCTGGAAACGAACACACCACACGGAATGCACGGCAGAAAACACAGAAAAAAATCAGCCGCGCCCTATATATATCCCTATTTATATTTGGGCACCGAGGCGACTTTAGGAGGTTGTTACCCCCCCCCGTATGCAGGCAGTTACATAGTAATACCCATTGCTGTCCCTGGAGTGGCCACACCGGAAAACAAAGCAAATAATTGGACGTTGTCCTCTATAAGCAAGAAAGTAGGCACAAGGTGCAGAAGTCCGTCTCACAAGCGGGTCTTCGTAGGGTGCAGTTCACCCTTCATGCGACTCGCCGAACACCTCACGGCGCTTCGCGCTTGGTGCAAGCAATGTCTCCCTGGTTGGTGAAAACACGACGAGCTCCGTCCCGGCATTATAGGGGTGCGAGGGTCTATGGTCATACGACTACGGCCATGCACGAATTGAGTACCACCCCCCCTCCCCCCGGCGCGGGGGGTCGCAATACGCCGATTGGATCGTGGCGACCATCTGACGCTCAAGGCAACCAATACCATTTCATACAGTACGAATGGGAGCGAGATGTGAGTGTTAAGAACCCCCCCCACCGGGTTAGACCTTGTATATAGGTGTCGTGATATTACCAACACAGACGCATGTTACTAAATAGTACAGTAGGGGTGCACACAATTTTTCTGGGGCTGCTCATTTAATGAGCACTCACCCCCCCCTACAAAACACGCCTCCTTTGATAATAAATGAACCGGCAATCCGATGAAACAAAACCTACGACCGACACTAGGTATCCGAAGAAAAATATAGCAAACGAAAAAAGGATTTTGGGTAGTAGTTTAGTTGGTGAAGGGGCACCGTCACTCAGAACCAAAAATAGCCAAAAAGTGACATGAATATCCATTTTAGAGCCAGAAATGGTTTTTGGGACAAAACTACTTGGAAATAGTGTGGGATACTTTTTGCGGTGGTAAAAGGGTTAATAACGCAGCGGAACACACACCATAATAAATGCATGCCACGATAAGGGTAGCACTTAATTGGCCAAACATATTTCTGACTGATCGAGATTCTCAAGTGAGAAACTACTACCCAATCCTATCGTGTTTGGTTTTACACTATTTTCGTTTTTTGTACCCTGGACATAGGATTTGCTCATCGTGTTAGAGAGTGCACGTTTCGTAAAAAAATCCGTTTTTTTTTTTTGGGGGGGGGAGATAATAGAGTTCCTGCAATGAGGAGCCTCAGAAAATATCAATATAGTGGAACAACACCCCTATCCCCTATCCCCTATCGTAGCATGCCTCATCTGTACTGTACCATAACAACATACAGTACCTGGTACCAGCTTTTGAGGCGAGAGAAAGTCTCAACCCTTAGACAATATTATTAGTGACCACGGGCTAGTTAGTTTGCAGCAGCGAGCTAGTGCAACGTCGGCAACAACGACAACGATAACAAGAACAACACCAACACCAACACCACCACCACCAACAACAACATCCCAGCCCGCATGATCGAAAAACAAAATAAAAAATATATACACCACTCCGTCCGTAAATGTAAGGACCATTTTGGTTATTAATATGAACACCCAAACTGCCCCCACATTTCCGTCCCGACTGACATGTCTCAATCGACGGGAACGACGCGAGCGACTCGCACACACCTTCATCCGACGTTCTCGCAGTGCCAACAGCCCCGACTCCGTGCAGATGGCCTTGATGTCGGCCCCGGACAGCTCATCCTTAGCCATGATGAACACCTCCAGGTCTACATCGTCTGCTAGTGTCATACGCCCCTGGTATTAAAGCGCGCACGCACAAAACGAGCGAAAATTGGGGGGGGAGGGGGGGGTTGAAAACAGAACTTAGAAATGGAAACTATGAATGAGAGTAATACAAATGAGAAAAAGAAAGATTGTAAATAAGAAGCTAGGTCCTTCTTGTATGCCCCGTTGATAGCACGTCAGCTCCTCTCTCGCATGGCAGCGCGGCCACTTATCTTGTGTCTACGAGCGGTCCCGTTTCGACAACGGGCTGTTGAGGCGGCGAGGGTTTTTTGCTTTTGCTTTTGGTTATTGTGGTGCGATGCATTAATAGTAGAAGTAGTGATAGTAGCTATAGTAGTGCCAGCAGCAGAGTAGCAGTAGCAGTAGCAGCAGTATTAATAGTAGTAGTGGTGGCAGTAGTAGCAGTAGCAGTAATAATAGTGGGAGCACTAGTAGTAGTAGTAGTAGTAGTAGTAGTAGTAGTAGTAGTAGTATTACGGGGGATCATAGTTAACAGGACCTACTGTAGACACCAAAATCTATATATTTTCCTATTATTGCAAACAATATTTGGTCCATAGTTAATAGGACCTACTGTAGACACAATATAACCTACTGTAGACACCAAAACCCATATATTTCCCTATTTTTGGTAACAATATTTGGTCCTATTGACTATGGTCCCCCGTAAAAAATTGCACACCGGGTGTACAAATGAAACTCTACACACCCATTCGGTATGTGCTGGTTTTACTATACTTTGTATTTTGCCTGTTATGTGGTCGGCTGGTGGAAACGCTCGATTATGGTGGATTCGGTCGGGGTGGGCTCATGGTGTCGGGTGGGCTCTGCGGGCGGCTAATTATGTACATACCCAGGGTCAGGTTGGAAGGCTCAGGTCCGGGTGGGATCAGGGTGCCAAACGGGAGCAGGGTGGAGGCGTGCAATTTTTTTTTACGTACGCTGTTTGCAATGTAGGCTTCGCCCTCAAATATGAAGGGTTTCCTGGGAACAGCGTTGTCTTTTTGATGGATGCCTCTCACGGAATTGCCGAGCAGTCTGTGTTTACTGGTGTACCAGTATTTAATAGGAGTGTTTATTGTGTTACGATGGGCTGAGTTACACTTTAAACTTTAAATCACCTGCGTGTTGACGTTGCAGTCACGGGTTAACCCTTTTAGCACTACGAAAAATGTCCCACACTATTTCCAAGTACTATTGTCCCCAAAAACCGTTTCCGGCTCTAAAGGGGTCAAGTTGTACCAGTATAGACTATGACAGGAGTGGGCTTTTCTCAGGCAATGTGATGCGAGCCGTATTCGATGGATGCCTCACGGACAACCGAGAAGTCGACTATTTAATTCGATCGGTTTTGTGGGTCTGCCGACGACGCCAAATGTGGGACCGTAGTCCCTCAGCAGGTATAAAGTAAATATCTTCGTTCAGTTTGGGTGTGGAGACACACCGAGGTGGGGTTGGTTGTGTTGTGTTACCACACTCTCGGGGGTCAGCAACGAGAGGTAATCTCAGAAGTGCCCCGAGAAGCCAGGATGGCCTTGAGGGATCATAACGATAATGAGGCGGTACGACCTAGGGGACAGGACCTGGTATCCACAGCTTGAGTTACACTAAAACGCCTGCGAGGTATGATACGGTGTATGTACAGTTACAATAGTAGTTGCAACTACAGTTTCAGGTTACAGTTTGATTTTCGGTAGTTGCAGTTACAGTAGTACACAGCCGCAGGCGTTTCTTAGCCCATGTGATACTGGTAATAGCACTATTAATATTAGACGAATGCCTCACGGAAACCCGATAATTTGACTATTTAATTCAATAGGCCGAGGTATAACACAGTACACGAAAACAGCGTTGTAGTGTCAGTTACGCCGGCGGTTTCAGTTTCAGTGTCTCGCATTGTACAGTAGGCGTTTCGCAGATAATGTGACAGGAGTACCTAGCACTATAAATCCACTAGTCCAATCGTGCAGCCCTGCTATCCCGCGATCCCGCAATCCCGCCGCACGTGTACGAGTATGACAACTTTGCTGTTTTTGATGTTGTGTCCTGTTGCTATCTTCGGCTTGTTGATTATTTCTCTTTTGTCTTCGCTGCCTGCCTGCTCCAGGATTCATATGGACGAGACTTCCTCGGTGCTGTCGACTAACTCTGCGTTCTACGCGGCCTTCACTGCCAAGGTAAGCTAAAAACTACTGTGAGAATATACCACTCTGAACGTGAATATCAGCAACTTCCTGAAACCGTAAATGGTAGCTTTTAACCCCTCTATGAATGTCCCCTATAAGCACGTCCAACGAACGTGTCTGAAGTACTACGCAGCTTGCAAAGCTGAGTTTCAACCATTCAATCGGTCGTACTCACATCTGACGTTTTTCAACTTTTTTTATAAAGTGTCCCCTCGTTTTTTAGGCCAAACCCTTGGAGTTAGTATTATATGCATGGGGGTTGTTTTTTTCAGCAGTGAAAGGGTTGAATAACGTTTTTTTTACCATTTTTTTTTTCGTTTACGTAAGGCGTCAAATAAGAAATGGCGTCCGCGAATTCTGGCTCAAATGGTGACAGGAGGCACCAGGTGAAAGGGTGCGCACGCGAGGGGTACTAGCACACCTAGTGCGCGAACAAGAGCAGCGCCTCTCTAAAGTATCGAAAACATCAAACACATCAAAAGCATCAAGACATCAAAAGCGAGTGGTACAAGCAACCAAGTGCCCGAGCAAGAGCACCTCCCTGAAAGTATCGAAAACATGAAAATCACATCAAAAGCATCGAGGCATCGAAAGCAAAGGGTGCAAGCAACCAAGCGCACGGGCAAGAGCGCCTTCCTTGAGTATAGAGAACATCGAAAACATCGAAAACACCTTAAGTATCAAAACATGAACGACATCAAAAGCATCCAAAGCATCAAAATACTAAAAACATATGTGAACTTATACTTGCTGTATTTTGTCTAATTAGTTTCATATGTGAAGCACCGAAAACATCAAAAACGCAAAAAAAAAAAAACTTCAACAGGACCAATTACATCTAAATTGTCAACAACATCGAAAACATCTGATTTCCCACCGATGGCTTCTTGGTTTCGATTGTATTGACGCGAGGCTAGGACCCGGATCCCATGGCGTCGGTGTTATGGCTCACCCCCCCCCTCCCCCATGCCGAAGTCCGTTTCACAAGCGGTTCTTAGTAGGATGCAGTTCACCCTTCATGCGACTCGCCGAACAACTCACGGCGCTTCGCGCTTAGTTCAAGCAATGTCTGTCTGGTCGGTGAAAACCCGATGTGCTCCGTCCCGGCATAGTAGGGATGCGAGGGTCTATTGCCATACGACTACGTCCATGGACGAATAGAGCACACACCCACACCCCCGGCGCCCGAAGTTCGCATCCGAAAAAAATGGAGGGTGGGTCTTGTTTTTTTTTTATATGCGCGCCCTGGGTATACTCCATATTTTTCAGGCAGTGCTTAATGCAGCACTTACCTGCACCGATTCATTACAGCTGGTCCAAATGTGGGATGGGCAGCTCTATCTACGAGCCTAAAACGAAACCTGATGATAAAAAAAAATGTCGACTCTCTGTATATTTCCTACAAGTATTTTATTGGGCAGTGTTCACGCCGTGTCGCCATCGTCTCCCATCTGCTCTTCGGCTCGCCCCAAATGCAGGACAGCAGCGGCCGGCCTTAGACCTCCTGCATGTTGTTCGCGAGTGGTCAAAGTAAATCTTGCACGCCTGCCCAGGCCAACCCGGCCCCCGACCTAACCCTACCGCTAACTCTAACCCTACCCCTAACCCTACCCCTAACCCTAGCCCCAGCGCTACCCCGGAGTCGAACCCCAACCACAAATCATTGGGGGCCTCTACGTCGCACGGGGGGAGGCGATCGCGCGCCCTTGCAGTTTGACCGATGCTACGATAGAGGCGCACCCTTTTTTTTCTGAGGCTCTTCACTTTAGGAGCTCCGTATCACACCCGAATACTGTTTTTGAGTAAATTGGAAGGGCAGCACGATGAGAAAACCCAGGTATTTGGCATTAAAAAAAATAACATGGCTAAACAAGAGTGGCATTCGGACGATTTTGGGTTAAGGAGCCCCGTTGTTCAGAAACAAAAAAAGCCAAAAAGTGCAACCTCTATCGTAGCATGCGTCGTTTGTTTTAGTGGCGTTAAAAAAACAAAAACAAAACAGCATGGGGTGACCAAAAGTGCCAGCCTGGACCCGCAGGAAAAAAAGGTTGCCGGCCGCTCCTGCATTTTCGGCGCGTCCTGTTCCGCCCAATTCATTGTCGTAGCATTATTACAGCCTATGTACGAAAGCTACTGCGTTTACTACAAGCATTGCTACAGCTGATCTAGGAAAGCTTTGGCCGAGTGCGTGACAATCAGAGGGCTGACGAGATGCTCCCCTGCCGCGGGTACGCCGTCCCCCGCTGAAAATTTTGCTGAAGTCATCCCGGCGCTCGCGGCGACACTACCGTTGCTAGATGCCGACTTCTTTAGGAACCTTGCACCCGTAGGAGTGGTGTTGTCCTTCTTTCGGGTGCGAGACGTAGCCGTGCGTGGCCTGTAGCAATTCGAGCATTCAATGGTGGGCGCGGGCGGGGGTGGGAGCAATAAAGGGTGTTGTTTTCGTTTTCGTGTTCGTTGTTGTCGTTTTCGTTTTCGTTTTCGTTTTCGTTTTCGTTGTTGTCCTTGTCGTTTTCGTTTTCGTTGTTGCCGTTTTCGCTTTCGTTTTCGTTTTCGTTTTCGTTTTCGTTTTCGTTTTCGTTTTCGTTTTTTGGTTTCGTTTTAGGTTTCGTTTTTGGTTTCGTTTTCGCTTTCGTTTTCGTTTTCGTTTCGTTTTCGTTTTCGTTTTCGCTTCCGTTTTCGTTTTCGTTTTCGTTTTCGTTTTCGTTTTCGCTTTCGCTTTCGCTTTCGCTTGCGTTTTCGTTTTCGTTTTCGTTTACGTTTTCGTTTTCATTTTCGTTTTCGATTTCGATTCCGCCACACAATCTTGTGGAAACAGGGATGAGTTCTCGATCTCTAGACGTTACCTGCTTCTCGACTGCAAAGAGTTGTCGACCTTCTGCAGAAGGCCCTCGGTGTCGTGTAGCCTCCTCCGAATCGTTTCGAGTTCAACCCGCAGCCGCGCCCGCCTCGCCTCAGCTTCGACGCCACCGCGTAAACAAGGCTCGCGGCTGCTGCGCGCGCGCGACAGAGCGCTCCTAGCGGTAGCAGCAGCAGCAGCAGCGAGCGAGCGTTGAGCGGCAGAAAGAGTGAGACGGCTTGCACACAAACTTTCGCATCACCTTGGCTTTACACCGGTGGTATACTTAGACTTTACTTTACTCTGTTTTGACTTTCGCCCAGCAATACCGCGACGACCTGCCGACGTCGAGGGTTTTTATTTTCTTCAAGTTACTATCTCGCCCCCAAGAATGGTGGGATCTACACCGATCTACCGTGAAAACTTACAGCATACTACTGTTGTGTACGTACATCATGTACCCGGTATACTTGCAGCATTCCTGGTACCAGTATGCTGCTGTCCCTACGCTTCGGGTTATGGTACTCGTACCATACGGTCGACTGTACGTAGGTTATCAACGTGTCGCAACTTACGCTTTTTTACGGGGGACCACATTAGTTAGGACCCACGAGGCACTCAAAAAACTACATATACCCCTTTTTTTCTGATCATATTATTAATAGGTCCTGATTACTAGTTTCCTAAGCGAAAAATAATGAGGCGTGCTACGGTATAAATAGCGCCAATTTTTTTTCTGACGACCATTCCTCACTTGGGGGAAATCGCTGTATTATATACTACTGTACCGCACGCAAACACTGACTTTTGACAAATATGTACGCTCAACCACATGGCCTATTGTTAAGGTATTAGTCTGTTGGACTACTGGTAAAAGGTTAACCAATCGCCTAGCCAAACTAAACCTTATAACACTCTCCCCCCCTTCTGAACAGCGGGGTCTTTGGTCTTCG
>JAYJME010001544.1:0-16102 GCA_036873775.1 Costaria costata
AATTCGACGCGAGTCGACGAGGGAAGAAAGTGCTGAACTCTTCTCGCGATAAAAATCAAAGCACGTACCGTAGTGGGCAGGAGGGAGAAGAGCCTGCTTAGTGACCCCGGATCTGACTTACGACTAGGGCGGGAGAAGGAGAAAAACGAAGAAGATAGTAAATGCGCCAAAAAACAAATATCTGACCTCTAAAGGCGCTAGACCTTTTTTTTCAACGTTTCAAACCGGTTCTAACTCATAACTCGTACGTACTGGTATACCATAAGCAGGTGCTCAGCACACAAGATGACGTTGAGTCACGTAAAACCATATCTGTTGTAGAAGCCGGGCTAGCCGGCGATTTGTACCACTTGGCGACTGACTGTCCACATACTTCGAAGTGTTATTGACAGACGTGAACCCGTGAAGATGCCATTCTTTATGTTTATCCTAAGACGTATATTTCCCGGCCGTTCGCTTCTTTTCTCTCGCAGTGGTACGTTTTCGTTCCAGTGGTGTTGTCGTTTATGTTCTCCGGTGGGCCAGAGCAGGGACAGGCTGGTGGTCCCGCCTCAGGAACCCAAGCTTCTGGGAGCTCAGGCCCAGGAGGCGCAAGATGACGCTTGGGGGATATAATCGGTCGCGACTCCGGACCAGTATACAACCATGATCAAATCGGAACCATTGGCGAAATCCTTGTTTCATCTAATGTTGAGCGAAGCTGCCCATACTTTTGGGGGTTTCGGCCGTTGATTTCATGCATAAAGGGCCGCCCGCGGGTATTTGCAGTGAGTTTTGCGCATGGCGGTGGTGTTAATAACATGCACGCAACATGCGTTCATACGTTCCACGTTCAAGGGTCAAGAGCATTTATTATATCACGGCGGTTCGCTAAACAGCACCTCACAAGTAGGACCTGTTAAGCATTCATATACCGGACTCGGGGACTCTGCGGAAGGTGGAACCTCCCACTCCCACTTGAGGTCCGTCCGACCTTTCGAGCACTTGACCCACATATATATATGTATATAAAATAATGTATTGCAAATCTTAGGCCATGGATTGGCAAGATTTTTTTTATCGTGTCGGCCTCAGTATCGGGTTATCGACACTGGAATTTCTCGAGGGCTTTTTTATTTCTTCGGGCGCTCTCTTCGAGGATCGGCTTCAACGCCCCTCGCCCTTCGTTTTCCCTGCGTACCTCGCCGTGAACGCGCCGGGGCCGAGAAAGACAAGCGAGAAGAAGGCATTTTGGGTGGCATGCTCGAGCATTTCTTCGAATCTTGCCAGGGAGTTGGCGTACGCAAAATACGAAGGCACGCAAAATACGAAGGGGTGACTTTTATAATAATTGCGAATAAAATGATTTACAGTCCTCGAGAGACCAACGATCAGCAAGCGATATTTTTTCGTGGCAAGCGAGAAGTGGCACGATCTTGGATTTTGGGTGGCATGCTCGAGCGTTACTTTGAATCTTCACAGGGAGAGGTCGTACGCAAAATACAAAGGGGTAACTTTTTATAATAATTGCAGTAGCTTGAGTGCATTTATTTACTACGCGCATGATGAGTGAGTATGAATGAAACATGTACCAATACGAGGCTATTTTATATAAATTTTAAATTTATTCTAAATCGCTTTAGGGTTTTTAGTCCCTGTTTCGGCTAAAAAAAACTCTCTCTTTTCTTGACCGCGCTTTTTTTACTACAGTTTTTTACTACAATATAGTATTTTTACTACAGTGCGAACCTCCGGCCGCCCGCTCGCGGCGGTGCCTTCGCACATGTCATCCCCCGTTCCGTGGGAAGTCTCGTGGTTCGGTGAGCTCGGCGAGGAATCCCGTTCCCCGTAAAAAAAACTATTTATTCACTCGATTAAAGAGTGAGTCGCTACTCCCAAGAGACAGGAAGGAAAACGTGTTGATTGTTCGTCAACCCTTTACTACCCCAAAAAAGTATTACACTATTCCAAGTATTTTTGTCCCCAAAAACGGTTTCCGGCTCTAAAGGGGTTAAGTGCAGCAGCAACAGCAGCATTCGATCGATAACTTTAACTTTTGTCGTCTGTGTTCTACACACCATCAGCCAAATGTTTTTTTACCAGACGCCTGGCCGGACCAAGCCACATCTCACCGACCGAGGTGCAAGCACTGTGACACTAGGGGTGGGTCGCAGCCCCTAACCGGCGTAATCCGTTCAGATTTCATGACGCAGTCGCTGGGTTTGTCGATCGATGTGGCGTGTAGGCCAATACTTGCAGTCGGCAGGACGCGTTTTGCTTCAAATTTTATACAGCATCAGGAGGCTCCTTATGTCCGCAAATGTAAAGATGGTTTTATCAAACAGTCCTTACATTTCCGGACAGAGTGGAAATCGCCAGTACCACATTGTCCCGAAATATAAGAACGTTTTGATACTCATATTAATACGGAAAACATCCTCACATTTACGGACAAGAGCGGTATGGTATCCGCGAAAAGCTCTTCACCAACTCTAAAACCAAGTGAAACGAACTCTCCCCTTGGAAAACATGCCGATAATTTAATTCGCAAGAAACGTTCCCCAGGTACTAGGGCTGGGCCCTGGTAAGCTCCAGCCAGTACAGTATGTACTGACTATGTCATTCATATGCCAGTATACTGGACCCTACCAGTGCACCGGCACTCGCGGCGAAGTCGCGACCCGCCCCCCCCCCGGCCGAAGGGGGGCCGCCGGCGACGCCCCCGGAGCTGGAGACGCCTTTACGCGATTTGACTTCACTACAGCTAATAAATGGTTTTGGGCCATGTTTCAAAGACAATTTTGTGGTAAAGACTGTCTGTCGTAAGGAAAAGTGAAAAAAGTGAAAATGTGAGCGAAGTGTTTGATAGACACGAGTGTGCGGAAATACCGCTGCTATGTGTGCTAGAGGTTTGACCCTCCGGGTACCCGCCGCGAACGGGTATGATACCCGCCATATTTTGGACCTCGGACCCTACCCTACCCGCCAGGTATTACCATTTTGACGATCGGGTACCCGGGTACCCGCATTTGTGCCGGGAAAACCGGGTACCCGGCAACATTTTGACATTTCTTCTTGTTTCAGTGCACGAAGAATGGAGATATACCATAATAATCGTACGTAGCAACAAAGAGTTTATGCTTTCGGTTTGATACTCAAGCCGCCTGATCTTATATTCTAGTGTACGAAACTCTTGCATACGCATATTACTTGAAATAAGCAAAACATCACGGGCGGACGAAGAAAAAAAGAGCGAAGCGAGAAAAAAAAATGGACCACAATTATAATAAAGAGCACACTGCAGCAGAGTATATTGATGCTCGCAAAAACCCGTTCACTCACACGTTTGCGTCGGAGCTCAGCAGGAGCCCGGGCACTCGCAGAAGCACACATATATGATAGGTAGCAGAGGACAGATAGATATTATATGCGCCATAGTCGGTGGCATTCCCAAGCCTCTACGAGTATGTGTTGGATGCCGTAAACTACGTACGGCTGCAGACAAGGGATACAACTGCTGCTACTACTGCTGCTACTACTACTAACTACTCCCTAATGCTACTACTACTGCTACTACTACTACAACTACGGCTGCAGACAAGGGGTACAACTGCTGCTACTACTGCTGCTACTACTACTAACTACTCCCTACTACTGCTACTACTACAACAACAACAACAACAACTACTACTACTACTACTACTACTACAACTACTACTACTATACTACCGACTACTGCTACTACTTGTTCTTGTCACCGCTTCTACTACTACTACTTACTACTACTGCCACTACTCCTGCGACTACTACACTAAGGGTTTGTGTTCATTTGTATGATCTAGGTTTCGTAGAGATATTTGGTAGGACAATGAACCAGAGTTCTGAAGAAAGCGGGTACCCGGGTACTCGGGTACCCGTTTCCGAATACCCTAGTAGTACTACTATTAATACTAATAATACTAATAATACCACTACCAACTACCACTAATACACTACCAGTATTAATAATCGTTTGTGTTCATTTGTATAGGTTTTGTAGAGATATTTGAAAGGATACTGAACCGGGGTTCCGAAAAAAGCGGGTACTCGGGTACCCGGCCCCGAATACCCGCGGGTATTGAGGTTGGACCCTACCCGTTCAACGGGTAGGGTCCGAACGGGTATATACCCGCCGGGTACCCGGGTAATAGACGAAAGGGTCCAACCTCTTATTATGTGTGCCCTCTCTGCTCTTTGCCGTACACTTTGATGGGTTTCCGCTATGTTTTGAGGCGTTAATATGGGGCGCACGTAAATAGTCAGAGTCTATGGGCTATGACCAATATACTACTACGTCATAGCCCATAGGTCAGAGTACTGGTGACCCTGGCACCTCCCTCAGCCAGTACAGTAGTACTGGCAGTACATACTGGACCAGGGCCCAGCCCTACCAGGTACAGTATCAAACACTCAACTGGTCGAACGTCACAAACTACGACACAAATATTATGAATTGTCAAACAGTATACTGCTATCAAATACTCAACTGGTCGAACGTCACAAACTACGACACAAAGATAATGAATTGTCACGCGTTAAAACAACATCAACCACTCAATCAACTGGTCGAACTCGCAGCGGTCGTTTTTTGTTTTCTACTCCTCAAATTAAGCAGTGTACTACTGTATGCATTAAACACTCTCAACTGGTCGAACTCACAACAACTGTTCAGTTCGTACGTATACTGGTACGACAAGCACAACATACATACGCCAACAATCCAAATACCAGGTATGTAAAATGAGGTAATGTGTGATACTCAAGACAACAAGCAACGCCGACGTATCAAATGACACGCTGTTGTTGCTGCTGTATGTGACGTGACCTTATTTAGCACCTCTCTCATCCTGGTGGTGGCGTAGCCTGATTGTTGTACAGCAGTAGCACACCGGGTCAAAGCTCGGGAGAGGTCGACATTGGATATATATATATATATACCAGGTGTAGTATATGGTTGTACTGGCCTGGGCTACGTGCAGTTAAAAAAGTTTCCAATCTAAACGAAAGTACCTGTTCCCGTTTCTTGGGGTTCAAAAAAGCCTTCAAAATATGATGAAACCTGCAATGACAGCCCTGTGGGGCCCTGTGTGCGCATACGCGCGTGAAGCTCATCGCGGACTTGCTGCCCGAAGAGAGGATGTACACAGCCCGTGCGGCCACTCCCAGCAGCGACCACCGGCCAGCAGTGGGCTCTTGACTAGAAAATGCCGCGCTTTCGCATCAAACGTTCAGTAGGGATTCTCGATAGAGTCGAAGAGCGAATGGCAGATGGCAGAAGCATCATCATAGTACAAGGACAATAGTAGAAGATGCATGGTGTGTTCGGATGGGTCACTTAGCTCAACGTACAGGGGGCGCGAGAAGCCCGGAGCTGGACCGGAACGCTCGTGTGTGTGACGGCGGCAGACGTCAGTCGCGGTAGGAGCGCAATAGGCAGAGAAATAGGCTGAGAAAAAAATGAGGGAGAAAATGCGTAGGTTTGGAGCCATTTTTGATCTACAGTAGATGCACGTACGAGTAAACACTTTTTTATTATTATTGGGCTGGTAGATACCTTGTTCGGGGCTAAGCCCCTCTAAGGGAACTTTTTCGGGGCTAAAGCCCTCTACAGGAATTTGTTTTGGTTTAAAATTCGATCGAAATCTGAATCTCGGAATCGGATGCGCATAGGAAATTGCATTTGTCTAGACTAATAAAATAGGCTGTATGTAGAACTCTTGGCGTTACTTTACGTACTACATATTACTATAATGTACACGTTTGGATATTTTTTTCATTTTCATGTTTAGGTGGTATCGTCGGCTGCTATCTGTCCAACAAGTCGAACTGCTACCACCCTGTCCCACCCATGCGGAGCCCTTGTTCGTCTAGAAGATACTTCTATAATACTTAAAGTGGCCCGGCAAGTGGTTGTTCGACACCATAGCTCAGAGCACCACAAGTAGTGCACCTGCGCTCTGGCGGTCCGCTCGATGGTAAAAACCCTGGCCACAGCTGGCTGCCGCTGATTGAGATTTAGCTTGGCATGGTATTATACAAAACACCAGAACACCACCCGCCAACGTAAAAGTCAACTATATGACCTTTCAGCCATGCAGTGACCATAATTCGTCAACAACCCCTTCCATCCTTCCATGCGTTCAGGCTTCAAAACTAACTTTTTTTTTAGTCGAGCCCCCCGGAGGCAAGTTGTTTTTCGGAGACACCATCGCTCAGAGGACCGCACGTCGTTCAATACCAGTGTACGTGCTTTGGCGGTGCGCTCGATGGTAAAAGCCACCGCTGGCTTCTGCTACTGATCGCGAACGTTAAGCTTGACATGGTATTATTTAAGAAACACAACACCGAATACCAGCCGCCTACGTAAAAGTCAACTAATATACCTGCCCGTCAAACCCGTCCCGTTCAACAACACTGCACCATTCCCCGTCCCAGCATTCCTTCCATGCGTTCAGCCTTCAAAATCAAACGTTCGGTGATGATCACCTATAACTTCGATTGTCCGGAGGTTCAAGCAAAACTGTGACCACCCTATCATACGAGTATCCAGAATATGTTTCGTGGACACGATCCTACTTGGTACAACTGCGTTGGACACATGCATGAAATGCAGGCTGAAATGAAACAGCGTCGATGGCGCTCTGGATTAGTTTTGTTTTCGAATTCTACTCAATTATACCGTATTCTACAACACGTCGAAGGCCCGACAGCCTGTCTCACCAACCGTTTCGTAACCGGTCCGAGACGCAATGTATAACCCACGTTCACTCTCTTCCCTAATCCCTTTGGGACCCAGCCAGATGCAAGAACAAAAAAAATGAGAAGCGCGCTCCACCAACCGTCTAGGGTGAGCGGTCTGCACTACGACTATAGTTATGCGAGCGTGCTATACAACTTACCGTGTAGTTCCGGCACAAAAATGTATCATCCCCTAACCCAGCAGCACCGTATTGCTACGTGTGGCCGATCCTGTAATCTTCGTCGCTTTTTGTAGTCACTTTTTGCCTCTAGTCCCACAAAGCGGCAACCCCAACATTATCATGCCTCTTATTCGTCGGAGAACCAGGCGAACCTAAAATGAACTACTTGACAACTCGGCAACGCGCGCGCACCTAGCTATTAATGCACTATGGACGCTGCCGCTAGATCTTGTGCACAGACGAGTGAAAAATACATGCAGTACGTACGCAAAACAAGCAATGGTCGCGCATTTGGCTTCAAGCTATAAATACTTAAACAGAGTATGGCACCGAAACCTTACGAAATTCGTATCGCAGAGATACGCACGCGTCCGCGAAACAAGGAGAAAAACCTAAGGCAGATCCTTTTTGCCTGGGTTCAAACAAGGAGGGACATAAAAAACGCATGCCAGCTTCGTTTACACCCCAGAGACCTGCTCTTTGCCTGATCCAAGGAAGGGGCTGAAGCAGCGCCTGCACAGGCGATGCAATAGGACACAATCGAGTCTAACTTGCACGGAACCCCTTGTCCACTTGGGATGCTTCGCCACGGCTGACCAACTATTCAACGTCACGAACTTTCCAGCACCTTGTTCTCGACGATTTTCTCGTCGGAGTTGTCCCTGTGGCAAAACGCGATACACGATAACAAGAATGAGCGACAGCAACAGCGGTAAGCATGATACGCGAGACACGGGCCAAGGTTGTTCCCCAAAAAGTGGTGCCAAGGTTCGGGTAAATATGGGGGCTTCTATGTAGGTCTTCTACAAAAAGCCAAGGCTATGGGCCATTTAGGTGTTCGTAGTTTGCGCTCCTCACCATCGACACCCCAACAGTTTATCGCCGCGAACCTCTCACTATACAAAAACTGCCCTATCATGCGTCACCGACTTCCGAGTTTTAAGTCCGGACATTACGTAGCACAAACACCAACGGCGGGACTTACCCGGGCAAAACAAATTTGACCCGCATTCGATACTCCATGCTACTGGTATAGACATTTAGCGCAAACGTGCAGTTTATTCCGTGTTTGCGCAAAAGCTCCACCCGATCTCCTGGCCAATTCTTTTGCCGCATGTAACAAGCCGGAAACAGAAAAATCGGCACCCCACCTGATGAAGCTAAATCCTTCCAGCTCCCCTTCGTAAAATACTGGGTTCTCTCCGTTCGCGTCCACATCGTTCCCCCAGAACACCGCTTGACTGCCAACATGGGAGACGAAGAGCAGGGGAATCGACGGACACAAACAGCATAAGTCGACCCATTGCGTGTTAAGTACCCTGCATAACAACCACCACCGTCAATCGTATTGCAACGGTGACCGTTTCAGGCCTGCAACAGTGATAAAACACTTGTGTATCATCTTTCACTTTACAAATATTTGAGTTTTATCGATACACACTTTGCTGAAGCTTTTGGAATATTGGAGCAACAAAACTACCGCTATGAAAAAACTTTGTCGATGTACGGACAGAAAGATACTGGTATGAACCAATACGAAAACATAACGTAGGCCCGCGTCACCGGAAACTGAAGGGGGCTACATTGGTGTTGCGGATTCGAGATAAAAGTTTGATTACATTCGTATCCCAACGGAAGTCATCAGGAACAAACTTGTTTACGGCCGTTTCAGAGAAAACCAACCGAGGAATTGGCCGGAGTGTATCATACCGGTACGTTTTAAATGAACAGAAACTACCGTAGGTTCTGACGGGAACACGCCGAACGAAAGTGACAAAATTTCAGCACGAAACTCGATAAGCTAGGTTGCGCAACAGGGATCGATGCACCTTTAAGATATTAATATATTCTCTTGAATTGTACCACCATTCTCCGACGGGAACACCGGCACCATCCAGTTCTGCCCAAGTTTATTCCTATCGCCGGGAGTGGTGTCAAAGTTGTCCCAGATCTCGACGAGGTCGCCGCTGGGTGGTCGTGTATCGGGTTGCGTGACAGGGAAATATGATTCACGAGGAACAAGTTAAAAAAAATACCAACCGTACTGTTCACCAAACCCGCTGCATTTCGAAAAAAACACGAAAATCGCATCTTTCGCAGTGCAAACGACCTATAACTGATGAAAATAATACCGGCAAAATCCCATCAGCTCAGGTTGCTCGAAAGTTTCGCTCTGACTGGCACACTGAAAACTGTGCCTTGATTGGCACACTGGTAGGACATGATAACCACTGTCCGATTCGTCCGCGTTGATGAGATATGATCTTTGTACACTAAGTGGATTCCACACATTAAGGGAGCAATGCCGAAGTGTGGCACAGGGTGCACAATTATTTTTTGGGTTCCTGACTCTTCTTGGCCATCGGCAGCTACAGACCATCACGGAAGGAAATACTGCCAGTGAATAACTGCCATGATGAATCATGTCGGTCCTGGCACTTGGAGCGTTTCCCGTGTCGGGGGACAAAAAATAATGATTTGCGCAAATGAACAGAAAACAGGTCCGGAGTTAGGCCACCAGCCCCCGGGGCGTTGGATGACCCAATCCAACGACTTCTGCCAATGCATGGCGGACTTGGGCCGGCGGTAGATGTGCATCAGCAGGGACACTGAAGAAAACCGAATACTCTGTTGTGTGGATCGCGAGCTCTGCTCCTTGCTCGTTTTGGCCGCGTCTGATGCTCATCCAAGTTTTTCGCATAAATTTTGGGAACTTGTATTTTGAGACCATTCAGCATACGGAGCCCACTCGGCCCGCTAAGGACTGAGGGGTCAGAGGTTTATGGTTGGATAAGGCTTAGTGCCCGAGGCAAAGACCGGAGAGGGGTTCCGAACGTCTGTGAAAAGTTGCTATATTCGGGTAGTCACCGAATGGACTAAACCCCGCGTCGAACGGACGCTGCTGAGGGCGTGCCTCAGTAAATTTTTACCTCGTTGGAACAATTGGAATGGAACGAGACAATTCGTCGTCGTTCCTTCCATTCCAAGCTGTTATTTTAGTGCCCAATTGTAGGCAACCGACCCGAACAGTTTTTTCAGAAAATTCCCAACTGACGTTTACGGCAGCTCGACTCTAGGACAAGCGTGCCGTCACGTAGGCAGCGAGTGCTCTTGGCACAGAGAATGATTCCACACGCAACCATAGCGCAAGGCAAGCCTCACAGCAAGCGGTGCTAGCCATCTACGTGGCACCCTCGGGAACAATATAGAGGTTATGATATCATGTCGCGGCTCGACGAAGACTCCTGAAATTTCAACGAACATCGGTTGCATACTTTTGCCAAAAATATATCGCCTGAGACTCGTTCGCCACCCCGTCTTTTCCCTCGTGGGCCTCCTGGTCGGGCCATGGCCGTATCGCGTGGCCACTGCCGCGAGCAAGTCCTGTGGCGTCCACAAAGGGCCAATCAATCCCGTGCTGACATCCCATGTAGACCAGATGTTCACCCATACCCCCGTGGGGCTCCAGCAAATGTCGCCACACTTCCAGCACCAAGCACCTGATGTAAATAAACCTCGTTCGTAGTGGGCCTTTCGGTCCTCCAGAACACGGATTACTGATTTGGCACATCGGCTCCCTCTTTACAAAAATGCGGACAGGGTGGGAACGCCTAGAATCCATTCGATTTGATAACCAATCAGCAGTAATTCTTTGGGCAACTAATATTATTCCATTCCAAGTTCCAGCCTTTTCAATACATTTTAGAGGAAGGTAAGACATGCCCTGAAGGCCGACACTGGCACCAAATCGCCCTAAAAATCGAAGAGAAGCAAGCTAGCCAATGAGTAGATGGTGCTATAACACTATACCCAACACGACTGGACCGCCTTCCATCATGTGGCGCACAACGCCGCGGGCTTATTTTTGGAGAGTATCGTGTGTTTCGTGCAGCAGAGTTGTACATACAATGTGAGTAAAAGTATGTACCAGGTATACTCAGGGACCTTTCCTAGCCTTCCTCGAGACAAATGTAAGCCATTTCATACATCCCGGCGAACAAGATATCACGTGAATTTTAGCAACAGCAACAAAAAATAGGAAAACACTGCGCCTCGTTTCATACGTAACGGCATAGCCCCCTTAAGCTGGACCCGCTCGTAGTATACGACGCCTTCTCAAAGCTTTCACTCAAGAGGACACATATGCCAGTAGACAAATACGTGATCCCTACAACCGAGATGGTTCGATGTTGGACTACAGTAATCTCACTTGGTGAAGTCATCATCGAAATTGTTGACCATATCCTTTCCAGGATCTGATGGCAGGACTGGCGGCGTCGTCTGCTTCTGCGCCAGGGCTTCCCAGTCCGTATTTGTGAAGAAGGCATTCGCCTTGACGTCGTCCCAAGCCGCGAAGGACTTACCGCATCCGAGTCGCCTACCCTCTGTCACCTGTAAAGCGTGCGAGGGAAGGCTTTGAATATGGCAGCCTTGCTTTCTCTACCAGTAACATTTTTCAACCTCATAGTGTCGAGCATCCAGTCGCAACAAAAGTTTTCTGGACTCGCAGCACCCAAGGACTTCCCTTGGGGCAATTTTCTTGTACTGGGATTCAACAAATATGTCGCACACGAGTCTTGATCTACACGGTTTCATCAAATAAATACAAATGTCGTAGACATTACGGCACAGTTTTTCCCGCGGTCAAGAAACTCATACGCAGAGAAAACATTTTGGACAGCCATCGTCTTCGCCAAAACAACCACTCGTCGCGTTTGAACTCTCTGCATCTCCGCTGCGCGCCGTTAGTCGCCTCCCCACAAAAAATGCAAGCCACATTTGGGTTGTGTCAAATATTATAAGAGCACGAACCACACGGGCACCGTGATATGCGCAAAAGCGGTGCACGCAGCCCTCAACTCAGAGCGAAAGTCTCCGGTAAAGCGAACGCCTTGTGGCAACGCTCGAACCAAGGTGCGAAGGGAAAACTGTTCCAGGTACTCGGTTAACAGGTACCAGGTATATGGGGTTAATCTAGCACATGAAACATTGCCCATTACCTGCAGCAAGGCACCGGTGATGCCCTTTGCTGGCTCCGGTACCACAGAAGGGTACGCGAACACGCCGTTGAGGATGTTCTCCCGGATGAATTTTCTTGGCTTGCGAGGCAACCAGAATGGTGATCGTCCGGCATACAGCTCGTACACGAAGCATCCATACTGCCAGAAATCCACAGATGCCCCGTAAGGTATGCGTAGAATCATCTCCGGCGCGAGATAGGCCTCCGTTCCGCAGAAGCTAAGGACGCAAACGAGGGCGGTGCGCCCTTGGTAAGATTGCAATGCAGTGATGCATGCAGGCTACGGCCGTTGATCATTGCTACACGAGCGGTGGCACCTTGGAAACAGACGTGCGTCCACGATAGCAAAACCTTTGTTGACACAAACATACTGTCCGCCAAATAAGCATATACCGTGCAGATAAACAAGTCAAGAGCCACAAGAACAAAAGGACAAAATGAAACAATCCAGGTACGGACGAGTACGCTCATCGCACACGCTGTGTAAAGCTTCTACAGTACTGTAGTCACCAACGACGGCTTCAAGCTAATAGGGAGTGGTCTCCCGGTTATGAGAATGTAGGCAAACTACAGTCCCACAGCAAGCAAACGAATCGAACCTGCTCGTCCTGTCCACCGTGCTCTTGAGAACCTTCGCCAATCCCAGATCCGCCAGCCGGATGTGTCCTGAGCAAGGATATTCGCAACAATCAATAAGCGCCAGAGACCCGTGATCATGCGCAAACACTACAACGGGAAATCGAGGCAGCGGCGCCAAGTACAAATAATGCCCTAATCCTTCACGTGACCCGTAATAAAGCTAACATTCTACACCGGTTGCGCGAACGATAACTACAGTGGGCAAACAGCCACCAAAGCCTCCTGAAATAAGGGTTTTTTATTCTCAAATTGGCTGTGGAGGGAGCAAAATATCGGGGGAAATGGCTTTTGGATAATGAATAGCATTGACTCAAATGTGATGAAAGAGCTCTACAGTATCCCATATAAAAAATACACAACGAAACTGCGAAATGAGTCTCGCCAGGTCTTCATTGACAAGACCTGCTACCGAGGGACACAGCGCATGCCACAAGACTCCGCCGACACGCCAGACGGTCACCGACACGCCGGACGGTCACCGACACGCCGGACGGACGCCGCCACGCCAGACGGTCACTGCCACGCCCAACCCCTCTTCTGACGAGACCCTGGGCTCCTAGACGGCGGTCTGTGGGCTCGGCGACCGTTGGCGACCCGACCACCGAACACAGCTCCGACTCTCTCAATGAAGACCTGGAGACTCATTTTTCGCAGTTTCCAGTACTTTTTATATGGGTATACTATAGAGCTCTTTCATCACATTTGAGTCAATGCCATTCTTTATCCAAGCAAGTCACTTTCCCTATATTTTGCTCCCCCAACCGCCAATTTACTAGAGCTCTTTCATCACAGCTGAGTCAAACCCATTCATTATCCAAGTCATTTTCCCCCATATGATGCTTCTCCCACAGCCGATTTGAGAAAAAAAATCCTTATTGCAGGAGGCTTGCATCGCGGAATATACTCACCCTGTGAATCCAACAGGACGTTCTCGGGCTTGAGATCCCGGTATATTACGCAGTGCTTATGCAGATGCTCCAGGGCGAGAAGGACCTGGCCGACAAACAACGTAGAGAGTCGCATACAACCACGTAGCGATGCTGAGGCTTCACCGAAAAATAAACGGTCGCCCCGACTCGAGGACCATGCGCCAATTAAACCATGACATATGCCCCGCCAAACAGTACCGCAGCTACGTAACCTGCCCACAAAACAGTTCGCGAAATGCTTGCCCGACGACGTTACGCTCCTCTTCTTAGACGATATCACGATCACCACAAGCTTAGTTGAGTTACCGAAGGGAACGCACATACCTCGGAAGCGTAAAACGGAGCCATCTCCGCGCGCCTGTTGCGGTGCTTCCTCCAGTGTCGGAAGAGATCGCCACCGTTCATGAAGTCGAGCGCGTAGTAAAGGAACCTATTTGACAACAAATTGAGTGGTGTTTTGTTTGTGCGTTTGTTAATCCACGATCGAGTAAGGCGAACAAAGACAGCTCTTCGTTTTAATCCTATTCTAGCAAGGACAACGACCGAACCAGAGCAGTAGAGCAGGGTTGACTTCAATCCGACGCAACCGTGGACCATCACTTCTGTACAAAATAAGCCAAATGCGATACTCGCACTCAAAGCTAAGCCGAAATGTTTTCTTTAAGTGCGCCCAATTCCAACCGGCATGCTCAGTTTCGCTTCAATATTGCCATGCTGGTTGACGTATTTCTCATGCGAGCAGCCAACACAAACTCAGGTCAAGGTTTTCGTGCAAAAGGCAGAAAACCTAAGAATGCACGGGTCCGTGTGCTAGCGGTGTGTTCGGGAGCGATTATAAAACGTCGGCGATTGATACACCCTACCTGATACACAGTGATATAATGAGCATAGGACCCCTCCCTCGGGGACAGCTCGCGGAAGCCACCACATCTTAATCCGGACCGCTAGCGGCGTGCAAAGCAAGCAGTTCAATCGTTACACAACGGAGCACCCGCGTAAAGCATCGATTTAGGTGTCTCCTCCGTACGTTGTTTTCCGCGGTGCATTATGAGTGCAGCAAGTCATATTATCAAAACCACAATGTGGTTGGCCACGTGTACGTAGATCGTTTGCTCAACACTACACTTACAGCTTACAACTGTTCAGTAGTACAACATCAAAATACTGTAGCAAACGAGGTGAAATCCAAACCGGACGAAAGATACAATCATATCCGAGCTTAAATACACGAAAAAACACTAACCAAATAGTGGGAACTCACCTCGGCGTCCGGAAGGCATACAGCATGCCAACCACAAATTGGTGCGGCGGCACGGCTTGCATGATCAGGCGTTCATTCTGAACGTGGCTGATGTTGGTGTTGGATCCGAGCTGTACCTCCTTCAGCGCGAGAAGCTCCACCTAGAAAACAGGGCAAAGGGGGGAGGTGTTCACGACACACGTTCCTGTACCTCGACGATTTAGCATTCCATACGGTGATACCTCAACTTCGTATCCGCGGGGTTACATCAAAACAATAATCTGTGCCACGGTCCACAGCAAGGTGCAAGTTCGCGGGGCTATCAATTTAGATGCGATATCAAAATATTGGCGCTACTGAATTAACAACTACCTGGTACCAGGTACCATGGTAACGAATAACGACGTATTTCGATGCACCATAATCCATAATCGTTCCAAGAAAGGTGCGCGAAAATAAGCTACTGAGTTGACCAACTACTAAACATACTGCTGTACGTAGTACGTACAGGACAACGAAGCGGGGCCAAAACTCAACGCATGAGAGCCAGCAGCGATGTCAATTAACGTCCGACTCAACTGCAATCATAGCTCAAGGACTTCGCGGCTTGTTCAAGTGTGCAATCTAGAATGGGGCAGAGCACATGCGCAAAAACACAATCGAAAAGTGAAACCATACCTAACAATGGCGCGTCGCGACCTCCGCCAATCAACGGCCGGGCTCTATCTCGCAAAAACAGGATTAGATGTATTTAATCACGAGGTTTCTACAGCACGACGACTTATCGTAGGCATTTCTGAGAGCTCTGCCGGCACGGCACCTAGGTTTCGTCGCAAAGGTGCGCCCAGCAAATACTCAGTATGGCAAGTCTTCGAAGGTTTCGGACTTGTCCACATAGTGTCTGCAAGTCGCAGGTATAAAACATCGCGTTAAGTGGTATTAATAGTAGGCCCACAACTCCCTCGTCATTGCTGTCATATAGTTCCCATGGCGCCGAGGACCTGGTTCTCTCGAGCACACAACGGCCACCCGAAACCAGGTTTTATTCCCCGAAGCTGAAAATTGACTTACATACTTTTGTCTTTCTTCTGAGATTGCCACGTTTGCCCAACCCTGGCCTCTCAGCCTTTCCCACTTGCACACCGCCTCCTTTAATTACTTGCACAACCTTTTCAGATTTTTTTAGCATTCCAGCTTTTCAGTTTTTCTTTTTTTGTGTTCGCGCGAGTACCGAGAGCACGGCAACTCGGGCGAGCGCAACGCCATCGCGGGTATCGGCGGGCGCTGGCCGGTAGAGGGAGGGTCGGAAGGAGCGCGGTCGCCGTTTTCGTGGCTA
>JAYJME010001545.1:0-16102 GCA_036873775.1 Costaria costata
TAGTTAACGCTAAAAGCTGATTATATACTGAAACTAAGTAATTACGAGGCAACGCCTATTTATTGCACTTTTACCGCACAAAAGTCCAAATGCCCACGCCGTTTTTTGGAGTTAGACGCTGAAATTTTGCACACGTGTTTTATGCGCCCTACCCGAGCCTTCAACGAATTGGTTTTTTCTTTTTTTCTTTTTTTCGCCGGAAATTTGGAATCCCTTAAGACCCAAATTTCCCCAAAAAAATAGAAACCCGAAATATCTGGCGAAAAAAAAACAAACTATGTATGCTTGAACCAGCCTGTACCAGGTATGTATGTACATACGCTGAGCCCTTTTATTTTATTTTTCTCAACTGAGGGGTACGATTTGCTTGACTTACTTCGTATGTGTATCATTCCTGTCTGTATTTCTATCTTTCCGGAGTTATTCTTCCACTCCAGAGTATTGGAGCCTGTCCTGTGACCACGGACTTGACTTTAGCGATGAGTTAATGTGAGAACAACAACAACAACAACAACCACCATAATACATGGTATACCGGTAAGCAGACATGACTTTTCTCCGACTCCGAAGTGTGAACAGTAACCACTCCTTTAGACAACTACGAGGCACAAGCCGCTTCGAAGCACATTTTCACGGCCCCTTCTCTGAGCCACACCAGGTTAGCCACCGCTTCAAGCCCTCTTCGTTTCAACCTCGTGCTTCAGTCTACACTGGAATAATACTCTTATGGTCTAAATTCTTGAGCTGTCCTGGACAAAGAACCAACCGACGGTAACAGACTCATCACTATTATACAACAAAAACACTGTTGCCTGGGCTCTGCGCTTCCCCATGGAGCCATCGGACTGTTACTGTTCACATACAGTCAGGATTTAGCGCCCTCTAAATGTCGTGGAGCTTCTAAAATCGGCCGTGTTAAAACTTAGCTTGGAAAGTATCAATCAAATCTTCCGCTGGCAAAGGAAAGGGCGATGAACTCTTAAGATTCCAAGTCGTCTGTGTTTAGAGGATATACCAGTATCTATTCCGGGTAATAGTATCCGGGCACATACCCTACATATTACTTTGGACTATTACGGGAGACCATAGTTAATAGGACCTACTGTAGACACTAAAACCTACATATTTCCCTATTTTTGCTAACAATATTTTTGGTCCATAGTTAATAGGACCTACTGCAGACACAATAGAACCTACTGTAGACACGAAAACCTATAATTTCCTTATTTTTGCCAACAATATTTGGTCCTGTTTACTATGGTCCCCCGATAGACCTTAGTAATCAGGTAATCAGGGCCAAATACGGTCAGTAAAAATCGTGGAATATATCGTTTTTTGTGTCTATTATGGTCGGACCTGATTACTATGCCCCCCCGTAAATCGTGGTACGACTGTCCGGAAATATAACCACCCTATTCATATTAAAATTAATATAAAACGTTGATTAAGTTTATGGACAGAATAATCACCTAGACAAAAAAACAGATGAGAAACCCGGGTACGGTAGTGAGCATACAGCATACAGCATAATACCCTCGGAAGGTTCGTCAATCTGTACCGGGAAGCAAGTATCATCGGGTACACCGCGCAAGACCCAACACCGAGAGAGTCAAGACGACCGGCCTCGTTCGTTTTCGCGCAGCCATGCCGCGAGGTCGAAGCCATGCCAATGCAGGACAAAGCGGGGGACGACTGTGTTGTGCGCAAACGAAAAACGTAACGAGAAAATTTCACTAGGCCTTTCATCATGGGAACAGCAATAACTGTCGTACCCTGGCATTAGCAAATTTGGTGAGGGGAGATGTCGCGAGTACATATCATACGTACAGGCGTGTACTTATCATATTACTTGACAGGTTTCTGGTTCGCTGCTTAGCCACTCTGTAGCAAAGCAGAGGCAAGAACCACCATGACGACGACAGCGGCAGTGCTGTTGCTGTTGCTGCTGCTGCTGCTGCTGCTGCTGTTATTGTGGCGTCGAGAGACCGAAGGTTGAACGGCAAGGGGAAGAAGAGGCAATCTCAAGAGGCACAGGGCAAATACAGCTAGGAATCTCAAGAGGAAAAAAATTAAAACACTTGCTCCACAAGTCAAGTGTACAGCTCTGTATCGTGGACATCGGCAAACGGACTTCTTTTTATAGCTCTAGTCTATCATACTATAATATGGTCCGTGCAGCATTTTTTCTAAAAGATTCTCGACACCAAGATGCGCTTTTTGTCGAGGGGAGGGTGGCTGAACGAAAATCCGAAAACACCGTCAAAGCGCTCATCTCACTTCCTGGATTCGTTTTCTGCTTATCATAGAGTAACATTTGCCTCTTTGTCATCGATCAGCAAAAAAAAACAGATCTTCGTTTTACCTGGGCGGTGAACTTTTCACAACACAGCTTTGACGACAGATTTGGACAGCTCCTCCGATTCCCCAGGCGGACCTCTTCACCCATAGCAAAAAAACGCATTTATTCACGAAGATATTGGCAGAAAACCCAATCTGGGACGTGATACTATTAATAATACATTTTCGTTTTACGTCCGTAGGAAACCTAGGTATTCAAGGAGGGCAACTGATTCCTCTCGTCCGTCTCCAAACGTACCTGCAATTCACGAGTACTTTCATTGTATATCAATGATGTAGTGATAATTAACTGATTTTGATCCCGTGGCCAAAATCTAACTTACTTGATTTTAGAGTAGTGTATAAAAAAATACCTGCCAAACAGCTTTTGTTTCCTTGGTTGGCCCTGGTGATCACGACTATGGTGGTCGTATCTTGCAATTCGTCGTATCTGTTAAGTTGTTAGCCAAGCACCGGTCGGACAAACTGCTCTGCACGGACTATATGTGATAACAGGTACCTGGTATGAGACATGGTGCTTTCAGTATCAAGGAAGATATGGGCTGACCTTTTCTGCGCTCTTTGCATAATTTCTCACATGCCCCGACGAGTTGAGCTGAGTTGAAATATATCTGGGATAGCTCTCGACATTTCCCTTTCAATGCGCCTACTAGCACCGCGAGGGGCTAAATGTAGCGCTGGTGGTGGCGTCTCTGTGCCGGGCACTTTATTCACGGAGGAAAAAAACTTGATTTTTTTCTTTCTTTTTTTTGTTGATATGCGCCGCTATTGAAAAATCGCCCCAAGATGCGATTCAACAAACCCGAGCAACACGACTTCACCGTGACTTTGAGCAGTACCTAGTACCTGGTAGTTCTGTCTACATCCATGACATTAAACACGACGCCAGAATCGAGGCGATGGCGATGGTTACAAGAGGACAAGAGGTGATGGCTAAGATACTTCGCAACACCAAGAAATCGGTGCCACCAACTATTATAGCACACGACACAGACGACACACCTCAGCGATGAACATCGAGATGCGGTTAGCGTCTGTGCCCGCAACGGGCAGCTGTGGCAAGAGTCCCTCCTCCTGCTCCCTTTGCATCCTCGAAAGGTGTCTGCGGTACGACGCTAAGTCGTTCTGTATCTGCGGCCGCATCATCTGCCGGTCATAGCGAGAAGGAAACAACAGAAAACGAAAGGATAAGGATAGATTCAGTGATAGATGACAGGACAGACGAAAGGATAATAGATGAAAGGACACAGAAAATGATACGTAAGAGGAAATAATAAACAATAGATCCAAAAAAACAGATGAAACGACTTATAGATGAAAAGCTACAGTAGATACAAGGACAGATGAAAGGACAGACACAAGGATAGATGGCAACACAAGCGTGACTGGACAGACGCCGTAAGACGCAACCGCTTGAGGCGAAATGATCCAGCACCCAGTACAAAAGCAGCGCTGCAGACATTGGGGAGCAAATATGCACCACATGCTATTAATAGGTTCCCCGTCATTCCGGGCGCTTGAAGGCCTATTTTGTATTTTGGCCATATCCTATTACCTGGTAGTTTTATAGTGTAGAGAGCGGTCAGTCAAGTCAACGGGACAAACCGCGGTCTTCAAAAATACCGAAGCATCTTTGTTGGGGAAGGACAAAAGTGTTTTGAGTGTTAACAGCCCCGATGACCGCCTTTCCCGCCCAAGATTTAGCCAGTGCCTGCGCACATACCTGGTTGGTACCAGGAAGAAATCTACAGTAAGCCAGACTGACTGCTCTTCACTAATAACTACATATCATCGAGTTGACACGTTGACAGCCGCGGGCAATTTTCATCCAACCTTTCCCCACGCGTAACCATTTGGTCATGCTCTCGCAGCTGACGAGACCACACGGGGAGATCACACGCCCGACCGCTGCTTCCGCGATGGACCATACATACTGTACAGGAATTGATTGCTGCAAGCAACTTCGAGGACTCAATACTTGGCGCCCTCTGCGGACTGCGGCCACTACCATGGCGATACACGATCGACCACATGCATCACACCCGGGGGTGAACGTACTCGTGGTACTTCCTACACACGCACAGCAGGACTACAGCAGTAGTGTGCACATTTCACATTCGGCAATCCATTATGACCGGAGGGGCAACGTACATCAAACGCACAGCATCTCGACCGTTCGCGAAAACGGAAGGTATTGAGCTGTTGAATGATCGTCAAGACAACGAAAACAACATCATCACCATCATCAGAAGCAGCACCAGCACCAGCAGCACCTCTGGGTAAACGGGAACGCGGCGAACAATCCTGGGACCGGGTACGAAGTCTTCCTTCTTCGTAGCAAAATTTGGCCGGCGCAGGCAAAACACCAAGCACCAGGCAACACAACACCAAAGCAACACCAACCAGCAGGCAACACCAGAGCAACACCAATCAGCACGCAACGCCAAAGCAACACCAATCAGCAGGCAACACCAAACCGCCGAGGGCAGCCGCCAAACAAACAAACCTTGAGTTGATCCCACTCCAGCACCGCCTGCAGCAATTCCGTCAGCTTGCACGCCAGACGCGGCTGCTCCACTATTGAGTCCAATTCCGCCAGTCTTCGTAGCAGAACAGGCATCATCTTTGACACCAAGTCAACATCATGTCAACATAAAGTCGGGGAGCAGAGGCACCGTCCGTACATGCCGCGTTTGAAAGCAAAAACGAACATGTCAAAGCTAACATAAATCGCTGTGCCAGAGGTTCTGCTAAACACACAGGAGCGGCAGGCAGACCCAGCTAAACGATCATGTGCACTGCTGTGTCAAAAAAAGCGGCAACATACCTTTTTAAAGCCCAGCCGCATGCCGGAAAACTGCCACATGCGGGCCATCACTACTGCTGTACAGCAGCCTGGAGATTGATGTGTTTTCTCCCCTCTGAACACTCAACGGAAGTCTTTCTTTCACAATATTTGGAAAACGGAAGCAGCGCGCCACAGACGGCATACGAAGTACCTAACGTATCAGATATAGCTTAAAACATCCTGATACGCCCGCGTGAACACCAGCAGCAGCAGCGAGGCAAGACTTCAAATAATTCGACCTGACCTGCAACAACTGGAGGTTGCCTACTGCCAAGTGCCGTGATCCTGAGGAAAGTCACAACAACACACCGATCTGACCAATTGACCACGCAGAGCATCCGTTCCTATCCTATCCTATCCTATCCCTAACACACTTCAACGACAGCAATCTACACATACAACACCAGGAGGGACAACATAATACCAGTATCACTCTGCCTGCAAATATAAGGACCGTGTCGGATATTCAAATGGATACCCAAACGTCCTTATATTTCCGGACATAGCGGGAAATTGCATACCTGATACTTTTAGTAGCGCTCTTCCTGGCTCTTGAAAAACGGTTCTATACAACAAAAACACGGTCGTAACCCTTTCACCACCGGAAAAAAAGTATCCCACACTATTTCCAAGTAGTTTTGTCCCCGAAAACCGTTTCCGGCTCTAAAGGCTCTAAACGGGTTAAGATGCACGAAAAAGAGCACCCAAATCGCAGAAACGAGAAACGAGCGTGGAGGTTTATTACTAGAATAAACTCCAGCAAGGCGCCCGTCTACATCTAAACACCTATAAGCAGGCCATCTCAAAGGGACACATGCGCGGTTCTTACTTACCAAGTATGCAGTAATATACTACGCACACAATCGGCCAAGCGATGAGAAGAGGGTCGAGCGATGAGAAGAGGGTCTGGTCACACGGCACACCTGCTCCATATCTCTTGATAGCTCGAAGAACGTCCTTATCTTTTCCATGTTCGGCAGCAGAGCCCTGCTAGCGGCCCTCTGCAGTCCCTCGTCTTCCGGTGCACTCATCGACTGACGTATCATGCCATGCCATGCCATATCGCGTCACACATAAAGGTATCACGTGTACGAGCGAGGTACACCACAAATTGGCGAGACACCGGCAAGAAATCGACACGCACGGGAAGGCGGGAAGCACGCGCAAGGAACGATTAACAAGAGAGCATGACTAGCAGACCATAACCAGCATAGAAGGTAACAACATGTCGTGACTACCAGGTACCAGGTATCAAACCCGGAGCAGTAGCTAGGTATCAGGGCATCCGGTACCAAGGGCGCGAGGTGCAGAGGCAGAACACATAGACAGGACATCGGCACGAAACGAACACACATGCGAAGTCGGGAAGCAGTGCGCACGGAACGATTCACAATAGAGCATAACCAGTATACCAGGTAGCACACGACAGCGGTACTAAAAAGACAGAGTACCGGTATACATATTAGTTCCCGAGGCGTACGTACACGATTCGGGTAACCCGACGAATGGTTCCACTCGGTCTGCATCGAGAGCATGATCGAGAGCATCGTCAACAGAGTGTGCCACGTCACTGGACAGCCTTACCGCACGCAAGTGTAATAGACGTGTACAGTGAAGACAACGCAGGACACTATCGCAGCGGCACAAGCGGCCACGACCACCATATACAGCCCATTTAGCCCATAAGCGCCCAGGAACCAGTGCCGTTTCAGATTACATAGGACACACAACAGAACACCAAAACCTCTGCGGAGAGCGGGTTACAACTACAAGCACTGCAACTACTGTAATCTGTAATACTATAATACCAGGCACTGTGTGTATACACACGTACATACATACCAGTATACTGAAGCAGGGTGCTATTCTGAGTTAGCATATATAGCAGGTGTTGCAACGATGAGTCCCGTTACTACGTACCAGGTACTGCATCCGGTATACATGCGTGGTATTGGTGTCACATGCCCTTGGTATTATTGCACGTGACAGCACGGCGCTAGCGAGCGAACTGCGCAGCAACAGCGACTACGTACACGTACCAGTAAACACTGTACCTGGTGTGAAACAACAGCAACAGCAAGAGCAACAACAGCACGAGAGTCGTACCTCCAAGCAGTACACTAGTAATCGCAGCTGCGGCAGAGGATATCATACTATATACCAGAAACTATTAAAATACACGGGGTCCAACGAGACAAACCGTCTCCTATGCTCCGTGCGGGCAAACCAGCACCAGCACCAGTACCGTCGCCGAGACTAAACCATAGGCAAGCATACAGGTATTTTCATTCATACGGACGGCCCTACCAATCTACATACGAAGTAGATTATTACCAGGTACTACTGTAGAGTACACATATTTCATAGTCGAGCGAGAACTGGTAGGTTAACAAAGCTGTATTCATCGAGGAGGGTAAGTTATCAAGGTACAGTAGTACAGACATCCATAGCTCCATGAACCCCACCACAGACCATCACCAGACGCTGCATTTAAGTATCATTCGATACCAATATTACCAGGGGTATGTTGCTGGTTGGCCCCTGTGATATACCTCGTAAATGGTACGTGGTAACACATTGTACCATTTCTATTATGCCTCCCCGCGAGAGCAGAGAGGAAGGCGAGGAAAAAAGGACAAAGGGTGTGCTTGTAGGAGAATACAGGTTTCTGTCGACACTATTCGACCATAGATAATAGGACCTACTGTAGACACAATAGGGGAACTACTGTAGACACCAAAACCTGTATATTTCCCTGTTTTTGCTAACAATATTTGGTCCTATTTACTATGGTCCCCCGTAATACTAGTATCAAAACTAAAAAGAGGGGTTGCGATTCGGAATGGGTTTCCCCAAGAGCACACGAGACGGTAACAAGTAACGGTAACCCATAATAAATTAGCATTAAGTAACGTTACCCAAAAATAAATGGCCAACAGCAGCGGCCACATCGCCCGCCAGAGGGGAACCGGACTATTTTGTCTTACATGCACGTGTAAAATATTAATACTGCTGCCCAGAGTGCTGTACTGGTACTCATGCTGCCGGTATGATAACTTGCATGAAAACGTCAAAATGTCTTCCTAAACTCGTAATTAGTCTATATTGTTTTTCGGACAGCTGCTGGTCTTAGGTCTTAAGGGACAACATCGGTTTTTATGCAGACAGGGATTCGGCAAGCGTGAGCGGTACTCGGCCGATCGCTACATCTAAATTACTGTACGTAGAAATATTACGAAATGTAATCGTGCCTCGCCGCGGCCGTCAGTAGCATGTATAGCATGTATAGTATGGAGTACATGCTACCAGCTACCATACCGCTGGTACACTATATAATAGCGTGGGATACATGACAGCATGGTATACATGTCGGTAGGCAAGTATACATGTCGGTAGGCAAGTATACATGATAACATGGGTACTGCATCTAGCATGTGTGACAGTAGAATGAACCGAAATGGCGCGGGCAAGCGGCGATGGGTCAAACTGGCGTTACTTGCCGCATGGTCTCAAGATGCATCGTCGCGTCTATTTAGACGAAACCTAAGTAGAGAATCAAAAGATGACGGGAGGGAGAATACTTTAAAACAAAAAAAACACGTTTCGTACGAGTACCTGGTGCATGTTTTCACCTTTCCCGGTTGTTGGTGTGAAGGATGTCCACCGTCCACTAGTAATAGCGTGCAGCCAGGGATACACTTCGAATTAAACTGTATGCATACACCAATAAAATAAGTCAACACCTCACATTTTTTAAAGACCCGAGAAAAGGCTAAACTAAAATCACGTAAAATGACGCGAAAACAAAAGTTTTACTGAAATTCTTATGTTATACAGGAGTCGCACCCCACAGATGTGTGTTTTCGTCTCGATTTTTACTTGGACGGTGGAGTCGTTTACTCTACTCTGTTTGTCTCATACCTCGTATGAGTTTTTTTTTGGCACAGCGGACAAACAGTTTAACCTATATACGAGTAGTGTACAATGTGAATAGCCGAGTAGTCTAATGCACATAAATAAACCGAGCACGTACGTAGTCGAATGCACATCAGTCTAGACATTACTTGTAGACGAATGGTCTAATGTTATCGGTTGCTGATGCAGACTGCAGACGGCGCTTGAGGCAACGTGGCCACCCGCGCTTCGAAACATCTCGGGAGAGTTTCGGTATCTCTACGATACCGGCATGAAACATCCTATGATCCCAGCGGCGAAGGTTGGCTTCGTCGAGGTTTTATTTGACCGTAGCTCTCGTGCCAAGCATTGGGGAAAAATAATCTTGTGGGCTACTGGTAGGATAGTTGTACTTGGGGCAGCTACTGCTGGGCTTCAGCTGGACAACGGAGTAGAATAGTAACACCCTTTTCCCCTGAGGTTGCGCTGGAGTGCCGGTGCACGAGGCAAGGGCCACCTCCAGTATATTCACCGTCCAAATATATCACCTACTAACAGTAAAGGGCGGAAAAGCAGGGGACTGCATGTATATGCCTGTGTTTATCGTGGATTCTGCTTGCTGTGTTTCGCCGTGATAATGTGCCAGATACCAGATGATGTCTTATACTATTTATTCACAGACCACGCCAGCGACAACAGTTTTCAACGAACGCACCAGCTCCATCAGCTAAAACGGAGCGAAAAAACTTACAACAACAGCAAGCAGTAGTTTTTTTTTACAAAGCACTACGTACCTCTGCTCAATGAATCCACAAAAAATAACGCAACAGCAGTTGAGCGGTATTAACGGAGGTTTTTTTTCTGTTATAGCCGTGACCCGTCTTTGGAGCGGCCGACCTAACCTTAACATAAAGCAAACATACATGTACACTTATTATAAAACGTGTATAACATTTTGGCCCTTTCGAGATGAAGCGAAACACATGATGCTGCATGATGCCAACGTTCCAACCGCTAAAAGCAACCTAGACTATTAATAGAGTAGAGTAGTCGCATAAATGTATCCCAGCCCCTCGTACGAGCTATTAAACTATCGGAGGCTTTCTATTTTGCCCGTCAAGCATCTTCGGAGCGACCGACGCACACAGCACGTTTACGGAGAACATGTTGGTCCTTTCCATTTTGGCCCTTTCGAGATGAAGCGAAACACATGATGCTGTACATATATGATGCCAACGTCCCAACCGCCAAAATCAACCTGGAGTACGGTAGAGTAGACTAGAGCAGTCGCGCAAACGTCCCAACCCCTCGCACGAGCTAATGAACTATCGGAGGCTTTCTGTTTTGTCCGTCAAGCATCTTCGGAACGACCGACATACCAGTACACAACTCGTTTAGAACGTTTGGGTGGTCTCCATTTTGGCCCTTTCGAGATGAAGCGAAACACATGATGCTGTATGATGTATGGTGTCAACGTTCCAATCGCCAAAAGCAACCTGGAGTAGACTAGAGTCTAGAGTAGACTATTAATAGAGCAGCCGCACAAATGTCCCAACCCCTTGCACGAGCTACGATTAATCTATCGGAGGCTTTCTATTTTGTGCATCAAGCTTCCTTGGAGCGACCGACATACACAGCACGTTTAGCGTTTAAAACGTTTCCGCGTTTTGGCCCTTTCGAGATGAAGCGAAACACATGCCGCTGTACGGCCGTATGATGTCAATCTGACTCCCAACGGCCAAAACTATCCCATTAATTATCGTACCGAAGAGCAGTCGCACAAACGTCCCTACTGGTCCCAACCCGTCGCACGAGCCATTACCTACGAGTGCAAAATGTGCCATTGGGTACTTATTGATACTGCTGCTACTCTGTGGCTGTTTGTACGAGCATCGAAGTAGACAAACTACTTCCTATATCATATACCAGGTATACCTATGTGGCCGCAACTGACCATCCTTGTGAAGCAGCAGCCCTACAGCTCTACGCGTCGCAGGTCATCCAGCAATACACCAGGGTATCATCAGGTATACAGCGAAAAACTTGACAAATGAAAAATGACGCCTTCAGCAACGTCCACTGTGCCATCGCCGGCTCTGATAATGAGGCCGTTTATGGCCATGTGGCAAAACAACTGTTTTCTCATAAGAGAGGCCGTTTTTTTGTCATGAGGCAAAAAAAAGCCTCTTCATATAGCGGGGTGCGTACACGCTTCCATTATTACACTACTATTCATATTCGTCTCACAGTCTGTCCGCCCGTTGTGTACTTACTGCGTATTGTCTGTGTCGTGCTTTTGCATCGTTGATTGCGAGAACTGTACGGCACCGATTTCCACAGACCTGGAGTCTAAAGAAGGGGGCGAGCTTGGGCTAGCTTTGGCCATTACTTCAGTATAACTATAACGCGTGGCACTTGTTTCATCGCATGCTGAGTTGCCCGCGGTCGCCGAGTTGCTGTGGTTTTGGTGGATTTGCTGCCTGCCGCTGTGCGCATATTTAAGCAGGGGGGATTCACTTCTTTTTACTGCGAGTGCGACGCAGCGTGGCCTCATTTATATCTGTTTACCACTGCTGTGGTACAAATTGGTGTCCTGCTTAACATTAACAGTGCAAATAATCGTATGGCACGGGCGAAACATGATCCTCGTGGTGTTATACTTTGCGGGCGATCCGGAAAAAAACCCCTCAGTTAATTGACTGTTATGTTAGGCTTATATCCATTCTGCTCCCTTTTTTTTCTCCATTTGTTATATTTTCTTTTCTATCATGCTTTCTTAATTCTCCCCCCCAAGTATGCGTACTATTTCGCAGTACTCTCCTCAAAAAGTCCAATTATGCCGAAATAATTGCGAGCATAGCGGATATAAGCCTATTGCTTGTACGTCGACGGCTGACGTTATGCCTCCGTAGTGGTTGGTGGTGGTGGTATGATGGTCGGTCGCTATCTAGGGGTCCCAGAGGTGTTAATAAACACAAATTTGCCGAAAAAGTCCAATTATGCTCGTAAGTAATAGTTTACCCTCGCTAAAAATAAGCCCAATTATGCCGAAATAATTGCAAGCATAACGGATACCAGTATACGCCTATTTGTTGACTGTACGTCGACGGCTGACGTTATGCTTCCGTAGTGGTGGTATTGGCGGTCGCTATTGAGCTATGGTCGCTATCTAGGGGTCCCAAAGGTCTCTGATTTGTGCGCACACACTATTCTAAACAACAATTTCCAACTTCCTTTTTAAAACTGAGGTAAAACTTCAAAACTTCCACTTCTCCTGGGCTTTGATAAAACCGTCGCATTTCTTGAAAGGGCAGTTCCTTTATTTATTTGGGTTCTTTGGGTTCTCGTCGATCGACATACCTCGTGCTTCTTGTAATCCCTTTGGAACTGCAGTATGATGGCATCAATAGTGTTGTGGGCACAGAGTACTTCAGATTACATACATACATACAGCCAGATACCAGTAGAGGTATCTATCATCTATCTCTGACACTGCAGCACTGCTGTAAGGGTTAACGAGAAGAGTCTTAGCCCCCAACTGTTCTCGGCTTGTTTTCAGTCGTCCATGCATCCGCGAGAAACATCCTCCACATTGATAAGGTTTGTAGTTACCGATACGCGAGTCGACTATTAATAGGGAAGAAAGTGCTGACCCACTCGCGACAAAAATGAAAGGAGCATCGAGCATGCATAACTACCGTAGTGGCGAGGGGGACCGTAGTGGCGAGGGGGGAGCAGAGCCTGCTTTGTGATGATGAGACCATAAGACTATCTGAGTTACGGCTAGGAGGGAGCGAGAAAGTAAGGGCGAAGACAAAAAATGGGATGGACAAAAAACAAAAAACGAAAAACTAAAAAGATGCGGTAAAAGTAAGTACTGCAGGAAATTACAGTAAGTATTACAGGTAGTAGGTAGGTAGGTAGGTAGGTAGGTAGGTAGGTAGGTAGGTAGGTAGGTAGGTAGGTAGGTAGGTAGGTAAGTACGTAAGTACGTAAGTAAGTAAGTAAGTAGGTAGGTAGGTAGGTAGGTAGGTAGGTAGGTAAGTAAGTAAGTAAGTAAGTAAGTAAGTAAGTAAGGAAGTAAGTTCGTAAATTACACGCAAGAAAAACACACCAACACACCCCCTTGGCCGGGATGTTTTTTTTCAAGCAGATTTTTCCTCCAAACCGAGGGGCGGTATTATACGACATACGAGTACACACCGGCTTTAGAAATATCTGGTCGAAATCTGTCAATAGACCGACCCATCGCTCGGCATTTGCCTCTCTCCGTGATGGTCGAGAAAAGTAATCTCCAAAATTTGTCCGAGGGGAGGGGGCATACGCACATGCATGGCAGGTGGCACCCAGAACATTCGATCGGATCACAATCTATTATTAGATACATCATCTAGATATAGATACATCATCTAGATATAGATACATCATCTACAGTAGATAAGGTACCGGTACATCTTACCTCTCAAAGTTTTGACGTGCTATGCAGTACCGATCCAACCCAGGAAACATCTCCTAGATCACTAGATCATGTCATGCACAAAAATAAAATACATATATACGGCTCCCACCCGGCAAGTGAGCTTCAGTAGATCATACATGATCAGATGTACACGCCGGGGATCTATCTGCCCTGAAATATCTAGATGATGATCCAGATGATGATGGTCAAGTGGGAATCGACGATCGTTCGAGATGTGGAACCTTCATACGGGTATTGGTATTACAGCTTCTCAATCGGCAACGATGTGGATAACGCTGGCGCCTCGCCTAATGTAAATGTTTCAAGCTAATATTCCTAACATCGTGTTACAACACGCCCTTTTGTCATCTCGTGTGCAAGTCGGCCGCTGCTGGTTCCTTCTGTGGGCATTTCATTTCTTGCTGCCTACCTTTGACTTCCGTTTCGTACTTGTTCTTTATCGCGAAAGAACGAGCCCCAAGTTCTCAACCCTTTCACTACCCCAAAAAAGTATCCCACACTATTTCCAAGTAGATTTGTCCCAAAAAACCGTTTCCGGCTCTATTATAAAGGGGTTAAGACAGGATTTCAATTCGTGCATATAATAGCGGACGTGTTCTGCATGATATTCTGTATGATACCAGTATTCTGCACTGATATGATATACCAGGGTAATACCAGTAAATACCTGGTACCAGGATAGAGAAGATAGATCAGCATCAACGAGTGCCTCGCACAGCTGAAACAAAGCAGTCATTCGGTTCGTCTTCAGTAGGCACCCAGGAACATGCCATATACATACTTAAATACTGCTGGGTGCACCAGGGTGTTATACGCTGGTAGTCTAGACAAAAGAGTTATACTCGAGTACATTTATTATAGGTTACAAGGTTCCCCTTCGGGATGTGGTTGACTTGAAATCCCGGGGGTGTCGCAAGTTGAAAAGGCGGAACACATACATACTCGTACCCGTATGGGCCATCGTCAGGTTTGCTGGTGCTGGTGCTGCTCTTGTGCCGCTGCAGTACTGCCTGCGTACATGCTTTCGAAATTCAGTGTGAGTTGGAATAGTCCAGCTTGCGTTCAGGATGGATCGCACACATAGGCGCACATACCCACACCACACACCCGCAACCCGTATAGCTGTAACAACGTCAAAATATTAAAATATTAAAATATTGGAGAGCGATACAGGTCGAGCAGCCGCAGACAGCACACAGCAAAGAAAAAACAAGAGAAAATATCAAAATTACACCACCTAGCCCAGGGGGGGGCCGAACAGTCTTTTTTCGACACTCCACGTCGAAAATGGTCGGAATGGAAAAAAAATCGGAGCACTGTGATTGCTGGACGATATAGTTTTCAGAAAAAAACTTGTTTCGTGCTATTAATACATCGTCCAGCGATCACAGTGCTCCGATTTGTTTTCCATTCTGACCATTTTAGATAGTTAGGTGTCGAAAAAAACCTTCCCTGGGCTCCCCTGCCTAGGCTGCTCTTAAGACTGCTACGAACTGCTGTGTTCCTGTCGTTGTGCTTCCTACACTGCTGTAGGATCCTATGAATACTATAAATATCAATAGGATCACACACACGCGCACACACGCAGAAGCACCGTTCACTGCTGTCACGAAGGGGAAAGCTCGAAGCGCGACTGCTGTTGTACCGTGGCTGCCGCAGAAGTAACGGCCGTGGCTGCGACGAAGGGAACGCGTGTCGCGCGGTGCATTGAAAAAATGTGGGGTTTCGACCATCCTGGAAGGCCATGGGTATTCGGGAGCCGTTCCCGCGATAATAGCTATTTCCCCGCAACTTTGAACGCCCACAGCACGAGCCGCGTACTATAGCCCGGCCGGGGACCAGACTTGCGCCGCAGTGTACACGCCGGCCTACTGTGTGCCTCGCCACCGAGAGCGCGAGAAAACACCCGCGGCCGGAAGAGAAAAGCTCGGCGGTGCGCACAAAAAGCGCATTTCATGCAAAAATGTGGGGCTTCGATCGTCCTGGGAGACGCCGTGGGTAGTCGGCAACAGCAGCTCACGCTAAAAGCACGCGCCACGGAGCCCGGCCGGGGCACAGACTTGCGGCGTAGGGTACCTACGTGCCTGGGCTCCAACTCGAAAGGCTAATGAGATTGAGTACAATTCATGCATCTCAAGCATACAAAGTAGGTGTCAGTAAGGCTACATACTGCTGCTTTTACTTCTTAAAAGGCTACTTTCCTGAATTAAGGCTGCTTTATACTGGTACCTGGTACTGGTATCTTTTTAGGCGCCGCTATAGAAATCTGCACCCCATTTTTTTTAGGCCCAAACAAAATGTGTAGGTGCCCATTTTTGTTTGAAGGATGTTTAGGCACCCCAACTTGTTTTTTAGGTGTCCACATTTTTTGTCAGGTGCCCAAAATGATATTTAGGTTCCCAAAATGTTTTTTTAAGGCTACGACTCGTAACTATTAATAAAATTAAGAGCAGTGGCCAAAAAAGGGTATACCCGATGGGTTTGTGGACAAAACAGGGTACCATTGTATTTTAGTGACCGCG
>JAYJME010001546.1:0-16102 GCA_036873775.1 Costaria costata
GTAGTAGTAGTAGTAGTAGTAGTAGTAGTAGTAGTAGTAGTAGTAGTAGTAGTAGTAGTAGTAGTAGCAGTAGTAGTGGTAGCAATAGTAGCATTATTTTTTTGGCGCGGGCAGAGGTTAAGCAAGAATATTAAAGCGTAAGGTGGGGAAGGGCACAACAGAGCGAGGGCGGGGAGGGGGTAGTAAGGTTTTCCATAGCCTTGAGGCGGCGTGCTCTGTCCGACAGCAGACCGTGAAGACCCTCTTCCAGACCTGCTACCTTCATTTGTCACTTTCGATTTTGGCGATTCCGTTTTATTTTTGGCTGTTGATGTTAATTTCAAGAGAGCAGCGGTTGGGCGAGCAAGTCGAAGGGTAAGGTGGGGAAGGATGCGGTGGGGATCGGCAAGGTTTTCTATATAGCCTAAAGGCGGTGGTGTGCTCAGTCCGACAGCAGCTCGTGGAAACAGTCAGTCTTTCCGTCCCGCCGACTGCATTGTCATCATCAATATTTTCGGTGAATTTCTACGTTAATTGATTTTTCTGCAGCTGGTACCAGGTAGGTAGAATAGGACACAGCGCAAATTTGCTTTCGTGCGGACATCCGGGTGCTCGCCGTGGGGGTTCCACCGTCCTTACTAAAAGGAGCGGCGAAATAGCATATGGACGTGGGGAGGATAAGGATGCGAGTAACCTACCGTGCGAACGACGTCTCCGCCACCGCGGACACTTAATTTAGGAAACATATCTGGAATCATATAACGCGTACTGTAGTTCAAACAACCTCCCTCGAGTACAGCTCCCAACTCTGGTCGCTTCAAAACCGCCACAAGTAAATGTTTCGTTACCGCATACCGGTAAGTATAATACCTGGCAATGATATAGTACGTGTTTTGAGCTTTTTGGAGATTTTTTGGCTATATTTATTTACTGTGTGCGCACGCGAAGACGAAAATTTCAAATTTCAACGATTCTTCAACGACTTGTAGACCCATAACGTGGAAGATTGAACGAAGGAAATCTGGGGTTTGTGGAGAGGTACTGAATCGTCGGCCGGATTGAAGAAGGGATAGGGGAGAGGGTAATTGAGTCGGTGGAAGTGCAGTTGGTTGAGTCGGGAAGACAGAGAGGCTGGAAAGGGTTTGAGATAACAAGGAAAAATACCATTGAGTACGGGGATCTACTCGTGGGTCGTGGGTGGGTGCGAGCAGGGGTCTTGGCACTGGGTGGGAAGCTGGCGAAATTGAAAACAAACTTCCTTTTTTTGTTTCTTTTTCGGCAGTGACATGAATCGTAACATAAAAAAGAGAGAAGAAAAGATAAAATATATATATACCACTCTCTCCAGAAATACAAGGAAACGTATATATTTTTATTTTTTAATATCAGTACGTAGGTGTTCATACTTACATATTTATGGATAGTGATATGTACCGGTACACATGTTTACGTAAGAGCTTTGCTTGCCCCCTTTGTCCGATGCCGCAAAAAAGGAATCTCACTCAGTCCAAGTAATTTATCTCCAAAAGCGCTGGTGGCTCTAACAAAGAGGTAGAGGACTGTTTGGGGGGCTTGAGAGGGGAAAAAAGACGACAAATAACAACAACAAAAAACGACGATCACAAACTAACGAAAACTCTACGCAACAGCAATCGATTCATAGTGACGAAGGAAGCTCTACGACAAGGGCACAGTAGCACGACACTATACATACCAATACCTGTATTGCTGCCAGTAGTAGTAAGTGCCATACTCGTAGTGACAGTGAATCTTCGTGGGGCGGCTATTTACGCACGCTGATTGGCTGAGGGGTGTCTAATAACCAGCTCAATCAACTTAGCGTTTTTTCCAAGCTACAGCATCCCGATCCAGCCGAATCGACCTACGAAGAGTCTTTCCAAGCACAGCACCCAAGCCGGGCTGGGATCGACTCAAGAGTCTCACACGCCACAGCATCCAAGCCCCGGTCACCCCATAGCGTTCGGCCTAACCCCTCTAGAGCCGGAAACGTTTTTTGGGGACAAAACTATTTGGAAGTCGTAGTGTGGGATACTTCTTTAGGGTAGTAAAAGGGTTACGGTTAGGGTTAGGGTTCGGGTCGGGTGGTCAGCGTTAGGCGCCAAGGCCAAAACCCCCGCCCAAAAAAGCTATCAACGTGTGAATACGTCTATCACGGGGGGCCATAGTTAATACGACCTACTGTAGACACAATAGGACCTAATGTAGACACCAAAACTATCTATTTCCCTGTTTTTGCTAACAATATTTGGTCCATAGTTAATAGGACCTACTACTACAGTAGACACAATAGAACCTACTGTAGACACCAAAACCTATATATTTCCCTATGTTTGCGAACAATATTTGGTCCTATTTACTATGGTCCCCCGTTATAGTTGTTCTCAAAAATCAAGTCCGTGGTCATAGGACAGGCTCCAATAACGTTGGAGTGGAAGAATACCTCTGGAAGGATAGAAAAATACACAAAAATACAAAAAAAAAAATACAGGAATACTGGTAGTACATATGCAAAGAAACTCAAGCAAATCGTACACCTCTCATTGCTGTTGCGCGTGCACACTTTCAATAGACGGCTATCACGACCAAAGTCTCGTGCTTTAGGTTTAGTTTTGGTCGCCACTTTCGGTCCCCAAAACCCAAAAGGGTGCTGCCAAGTGCTATTATAAGCGCCCACGTGTTATGATAGTCTAACAAACCTTTTGGACCAGACAAAATGAGAAGCGCGATGTTATCATCCACAGTCAATCAATCACGAGGCGAATGAGAAACTCTGATTTTGACGGCGCAAACAAAAAAAAAAAAAAATCCAGCTCGATAGTAATAGCTGCCTTAACCCTTTAACCACCGCTAAATAGTATCCCACACTATATCCAACTAGTTTTGTCCCCAAAAACCGTTTCCGGCTCTCAAGGGGTTAAGCAATCGACGTAATATGTTCTAATCCACAGTCAATTAATCACGAGCCAATGAGAAACTCTTGAGTTGGACGGCGCAAATAAAATAAAATAAAAGTTTGAGCTATATAGCTGCTTGAAGCGTCCGACGGATCTACACCATCCCCAAAAAAAATCGCAATAGCAAATATCCTGACTACACTCCGCAAGTTCCTATTACGGGGGACCATAGTAAATAGGACCAGATATTGATATTAATAGCAAAAATAGGGAGATATATAGGTTTTGGTGTCTACATCAGGTTTGGTACCCGCAATATTACAGCCTTGTACAGCTCGCCGTGCACACCAAGCAAACCGGGCGGCTATTATCGGGTACGTGAGGGATAAACACGCAGGGCTTTTCACTGGCCATAAGGCCCGGCCGGCGGGTCGGGTCAGGAGGCTTTCGAAATCAGACGGGTCGGGCCAGGTCGGGTCGGGTCAGGAGGTTCTCTCAGACTGACGGGTCGGGTCAGAAGGTTCTCTCAAACTCACGGGTCGGGCCAGGAGGTTTTCTCAAATTTCACGGGTCAGGTGGGGTCGGGTCCGGGCCACCTTGACCCGACCCGACCAGATATGGCCCGGCCGGCGGGTCGGGTCTGGAGGCTTTCGAAATCACACGGGTCGGGCCAGGTCGGGTCGGGTCAGAAGGTTTTCTCAAACTCACGGGGGTCTATTCAGGAGGTTTTATCAAATTTCACGGGTCGGGTGGGGTCGGGTCCGGGCCACCCTGACCCGACCCGACCAGATCCGACCCGCGAGGATCTCGACCCGAACCGTGCACCAACAGCCCTGCAAATATGTTATACGTGTACGAACTGGAAGCAATGTAAGGGCCTGTGAGAGACGTGCGCAGGCAGCATGGTGATAACAACTCTGTAACAACTCCATCTGCGGCACTCCTCGCTTTTTTCGGTCCCGAACGGCTTCTAACCCAACAGCCCCTGGGGCCATATACTATATGTCGTCGTATATAATACCTGGTATGTAGTATACGAGTACGACAAGCGGATGCTGCAACCTCAATTTCATTTTTTCCTTTGGTCACTTTGGTCACTTTGTCGGTGTAAGTACCAAAGGGCTACAGATGTATATATATGATATTATATATGATATTATTACTGTATCATAGGGGCTCACCTTGAATTTATTTCGAAAATATTGAGATCAAAACTCTTGCCACAAAACTGATGTGTATCTATTTCGGTATCTTCGCCCGATACATCAAAACATCGGTAATATTTTGGGCTAATCTCCACATTTGTGGGCAATCTTGCCCCGGATGTCAAACAAGTTCATGTGCCCCCGTAGCATTGAGTAAGTACGCTGGAAACCCCTGGAAACTTCTGGAAGAGATACCTCGGACAGTTCCTTTCAACATCATTTCGAGAGTCTGGACTCTCCGCGAGAAAATTTGCTCACGTATGATAGTGTAGGTAAAAATGGGAAGACTTGGCAAATCAAGATCGCGGTACCATAACGTTCAGCCTTATCATTGGTTATTATTATATGATACGCACTACCCTGACATTTAATAGCCCACTGCACGACTACTGGGTAAATACTAAATACGTCTCCGCGGCTTTTCGGGCTCGAGAGGGGGGAAAGTGACGAAAAAAATGACGAAAAAAGTGGACGAGTAACGAATCGGCCCGGGCTTCCGATAGCAGAAAAAAAACTACACAGCAGTACGTAATAACAGGAGACCCGTCTATTTTTCGGCGAGTCAAGGCCTCCACCCTTTAGTACCACTGCCCTGCACAAAAACATATCAAAAATCTAACTCTAATCCCAAGATGTTTGTTTTAAATGGGACTGCAGTCCTACAAAGGTTAAGAATCGGCCCGGGCTTCTAAAAATAAAAAAAAAATCAATTACGTACCAGGTACTTACTAATATTATAGGAGACCTGTCTATTAGTGAGCCGCCTTTGGCACAATTCTGGATTATTATCTAGGATACAGTATAGAAATCGGGGAAGTGGTCTTGGCCCGCGTGTGGTTCCAGTGTTATGAGGGGATATATCGAAAAACGCCGAAAACACTACTTTAAACCCTAACACTAACCCTAACCCCAACCCTAACCCTAACCCGCTTTTTCTGGAAAAGACAGGCGGTTTTTTTTTTTTGTGGAAAGTTGGTGGACCATACTAAAGTCAAGTTGTAAATTTTTCCCCGATTTCTATACTGTATCCTAGATAATAATCCAGACACGCGCCAAAGGCTACTGCTATTAGTCGGCAAAATTTCCCATCCTTAAAAAATGACCGATCAGAAAAGTGCGGGCACGGAATCCTTTTCTCTCTACTGCCGCGTGCCCGGCAATCAATAGACACCTTATACTATTACGGGGGACCATAGTTAATAAGACCTACTGTAGACACCAAAACCTATATATTTCCCTTTTTCTGCTAACAATGTGTGGTCCATAGTTAACAGGACCTACTGTAGACCCAATAGAACCTATTGTAGACACCACAACCTATATATTTTCCTAATTTTGCAAACAACATTTGGTCTTATTGACTACGGCCCCCCGTAATAGAGCTGTGAGCCGGTAGGACTTCACGACTAATAACTAATCGGCAGGTGCCGTTAGCCAACTAACTGACTTTAGTCGGCAAGTCGGCTGGGGCAGCCAGCTGATGGCCAGCCGACTTGCCGACTAAAGTCAGGCGAGCGAACCAAGCCAAATCAGCCCTTCTCGGCCGAGGGAACCGAGCCCAAAAACAAAACAAAGTATCTCCCCGCATTCAACAACCCTTCCTACAGGTATGGAAACCCAATAAGTCGGATAGTCGGCACCTCCGGGAAACGACTAACGATTAGCCCGACTGATAACTAGCTGGTGGCTTAAGTCGTGCCGACTCACCCCTCTACCTGACTACCTTAGCCCCCCGAGTAGGCTCTCCCCGCACAAACCATTGCACACCTCGGACAGATCATGATCTAGATCATCTCGACACTAACCTGCCGTTCTATGATGCTGTGCAGGATCTGTACCGTACAGATCCAACCCATAAAAAAATTGCTAGATCATGCAGATAGTACGGCTCCCACCCGGCAACATGATCTAGATCATACAGATTCAGGAAATAGATCTGCCCTGAAAGATCTAGATCCTCAGGTGGGGATCGGTGATCTGTCCGAGGCGTACAACAGCGTACGAAGTATGCCTCCTTTTTTTACACCCATATAAGAAAACGTTTACAGTTCTCTCTATTTATGTTGTTCTCCGTGGCCACACTGATCTTCCGTACGAAAAGTGGAAGCGTATATGTCTGTGTCTGCGTTTGCAAGATATCCTCGCGCTCTGCACATTGCTCCGCCCTGTGGGGGCCATGCTACATGCCATATCTCCTAAGAACAAAACAAAATTATCCAAACTGCGTAGCTCAAGAATTGAACTACTTGATTTTAGGCACCCCCGTATAGTTCTCCGTCTCGGAAGGGAGCAAGAAGGGACTAGACTACCACAGAAGTAGTTGTGGTGTCCTTGGTACGCTACAGCAGTATTTAATGTCATACCGCATCTGGAGCGTATAGCTACATAGGTGCTGTGTTGTGCACTACTCAGTTTTGTGCAGTGTACCAATATGTTGGCAATACACTCTTGATGCAATCGTAAACACGGAGGTAGTCTGTGTTGCCGAAATAGCAAGCACGCTATATAGGACGGAGTACTGAAATATGTAGCATGAGTATACACGTTGTTTGGTGCTATAATTCGAATATTCTTGTCTTGGTTGTAGAATTACGAGGGGGTATTGTGACTGCATTATCGTGGTACTCGCAGACATGGTACTACGTATGGAGTGCGAACTTGTGGGGTTTGGGATGTCGGGTACTAATGCTGTAAGGCAGTGTCTATGTTAGTTGTGGTGGCTGGGTGATTGGATCGGATGGGAGCAGGACTGCTGTTAGCTATCTGCTGTAGGCCTTCGTGCGATGGACGTTTGCATCTCGCCATCTATACCGGGTATCGACCCATGCTACGATAGAGGTGTTGTTCCATGATGTTTTTTCTGGGGTTCTTCACTTTAGGAGCTCCACATCACACCCGAAAACTGCCTTTGAGAAAATTGGAAGGGCAGGCCGATGAGCAAACCCATGGACTAGGCACTAAAAATAATCAAATTGCTAAACAAGAATGACATTCCAACGATTTTGGGTTAAGGGGTCCCGTCATTCAGGAACAAAAAAGCCAAAAAGTGCAACCTCTATCGTAGCACGCTTCTAAATCAGGCAAATATTGTGCTTTGATGTTAAGTTAAGTTGGATTTTGATTTATGATTTTCGCAGGGTGTCTGCAGTTATCATGAAAATAGGGTGCTTACCATCTTGCACTAATAGTACCATGATCCGATGTGATGCCTTGTCTTCGGCCGAGCAAAGAGGGGTTGAGTGTACTCGTGAACACGAGAGATATATGATCTGTAGTACATTATGCATTTTGGTATTTGCGCTGAGCAAGGAGTATGCGTATTAAGGTACGGCATGAGATACAGGTTGCCGTGGGATAGTTGGATGCTTTGTGCGCCGAGCAAGGGGGGACGGGTGAAACACTCGGCCTACGTTCCAGCTGATGAATGCGTGAAAACGTGGATACCATACCCAGAGACTGCCATGTACCATGCAGGGTGCTTGCTGTGCGGAATGCTTGACGGAGAAACTTGATTTTGAGTTGATTGTTTGACTGATTGGTTGATTGATTGATCCCGTCCGTATGACGAGCGGTCGCACAGTTGTAGCAAGAGTGCCCCGTTTATCAACTGGCATCTGGTTTGACGGGACCGAGTTCAACGGTGACTGACCTTCCCGCGGACTGGCATGTTTCCCGATACGGGGTGCGAGATAATTACGACCTGCCATGAAACTGCTGCTTGTATACGGAAGGAAAACTTGATCGATTTGCACTTTTAGTATATTTTTGTGGTTGTCTTGGTGCACGTGAAATATACGAGTAGGTCACGTAGAACCTCTCAAAGGTGTATTCTTGCTAGAGCTTACATGGATGTATGCGGACTATGCACCGCAATGCTATACTGGCCGGAGGTCTGATTCTGGTGGAGGCGTGACGTAGGCCGATTGATGCCTGTGCGGACTGCTCCCAACAACAGTAGTAAGCGAATTTCTGTCCGCCGATACTCCTTCGGGACCTTACCCCCAACAGTAGGCATATCACGAAACCCTTCGGGAGCGTGTTGTTTGCGCTAAACTCGATATTGTCCGCGTACGGTCGGTAAAGCAGCGTTATGATTGCATCACCAAGCCCTTGCACACGGAGGCTTTTCGTTGTCGCGGCAACTTTGTATTGAATTTGTGGTGACTGCACTCATTTATTTCGATGTTTTCCGGGGGAAGTTGTGTATTTTTAGGTATTTGTTATTTTGGCATGGGAATAAACCCCTTTGGGGAGTAGCTAGACGAAGGGCTGCTATACAACTCAAATCTAGGAATATCTACCAGAGACGCGCTGTTGTTCTGGCAGATTATACACCAGGGGGGGGGAGGGGGGGCGATGGTATCGGGCGGTGCGTTATCTGTTTGAAGACACTGGTATTTCTTTTGGTTGAAGGATTTCCCAGCATACTCGTTCGTTAGGTTTTATTTTCCCGCAGTTGCTGTCGTTGGTTCAGTTGGGGAGATATGCATACTTCAGTATACTTCGACGGATGTAATTGATGTCGATACAACGAAAACAAAATGTATAGGAGAGGTATATTGTTTTGGTTCTTGGGCGAGAGACGGGATATATAATTAATTCTACTAATCGAAGACACTACAGAAATTTGTTTTTGGTTTCGAGGAAAGGTATAGTATAGGAGAGATATATTATTTTGGTTTTTGGGCGAGGGAGGGGAGATTTAACTAATCCTACAAATCCAAGACACTAGTTAGTTTTTGGTTTCGAGGAGAGGTAGATGAAGATATTTGATATTGAAATTGCCGTTTTACCTTGGCAATTAAGATTATTCCATGTGGGGATTAAGGTTTCGATGTTTTACCCTGGCAACTTTTTGTGGTGGAATTTGGGAGTTACCTTGTACCTGGCATATGCAGGTTTTTGTTACGTGGTCGGGACCTGGTATCTCGCAGGGTGTTTGTGGTATTCGCAGATTTTGCTGTTTATGGTATTCACAGATACCTGGGCTGTTTGTGGTTTTCGCAGATACCTGGTAGATATTATTATCTACGGGTGTTTGGGTTTGGTATATTATGTGTCGAGGACTTGTTGTTCTTGATTATGTGTCCCCTATGCATCGTGGGGTGGTTGGACTGCCCGCCTAGGCCGTCGACGGCAACTAGGCTCATGTGTATATGGAATCCGGGGTAAAACGACACGGCTGAACATTATTTTATGTGTGTACTCGGCCTGTGCAATCTAGTTTCGGTACGACCCGTGTGTGTTTGTGGTGGGGTGGAGGATCATCTTTACATCTGTCCTTGGCGATCATGGTGCAACCACGCTTGGGCAACAAGCGCACGCGTTCAGCAGCGACTTCAATACACTAACAGTCATACCGTTAGCCAGCTGCCAGGGATTATATGTGCATCTCTATTCGACGATCGTGGTGTAAACACGCGAGTGCAACAAGCGCACGCGTCCGGCAGCGACTACAAAATGTAAACAGTTGTAGTATTGGCCACCTTCCAATAGCGCCTGTTGCAACGAAACCATCCACGCATAAAACATGTTGTAGAATCCAATTACTTCAGGCATGGAAGGTGATCCTAATGAAACCCGACTATCTGACAAAAATAAACATAGAACGTAAGTCCCCTCGCGAATGTCTCTACTAACTCCTAACCCCTCTGCTATTCGATTCACCCCCTTCTGTCGCTTTCCCCCCTGCTATCATTCGCTGTCTTTTTTTATACTAGAACGCTGTTTACGCGTACCCGGACACGTGGGTCTGCCTGTACGACACGTACGGGTGCGACGAATTAGAGCTAGAGGAGGCGTGCCTCGATTCCTCTACGCTGACAGAAGGGGGGGCGACGAGCGCAGTCTTCTATCCTGGTGGGGACTACGAGCAAGAGGTCTCCGCCGTTGGCAAGCTGACCGAATCGGTATGTACAGGGGCTATACCCTTGACAAACATCGCGCCGATTCCGCCTGAATCGGGTTGATTTGCACTTTTCAGTCGAACCTAAGTAGACGCGAGCTACGATAGGGGTAGCCATTCAAAACGAAATATTTCTTGGGGGTGTCTCAAATGAGAAAAATCAAAATTTCGTTGGAAACCCCTCTGTGTCTGACAATGTTACAAGGTTACACATGCCTAGGCCATGCGACTTTTTTGTCGGGCTGTTCGTACAAAGTATATCAACGTCAGGCGTTTGGCGAGGAGAGTAACGGGATCCCCAACCTAGGAGCTTCATAAACGTTAGCATGCATCTGTAGCACGCGCCCGCATCGACCCCGCCGGAAATAAGCTTCCTTTCACTTGTCGGTCAAACGTTCATAACTCAGAACGATGTGAAGAGTTCACACGCCGGACAGATACTACAACTCTAAAGGTCACACAGATCATTTTCATCGAGTCGATCTGGATCGTGTGCACCCGTTTCCACGTGGCAGATCTGCGAGCTGCCACTGCAGGTAAATCCTTGGGGGAAAGGTCATTGACGCACGTTCCCTCGGGGTTTGTAAACAAGGTTTGCTCTGATCTGGCGCGATTTGTATGTGTGATGTACACACTTTTCCCCGCTATAATCTAAAGGATGCACTTGATGATCTACACGCAAAGCCCACCCGACTGATCTGTACTGTCTAGGTCAGGCGGATCATCATCTGCCCGACGTGCTGAGGTTTTTCGGCGGAAACGCTACGGATGAAAGAAATACGCTTCATGGCCCCGTCGTAAAACCCCCCTTTCGTTCGTTCGTCTTCTCGTTTCGTGGACAGAATGGCTGGTGTATAGAGTTCAAGACGTCGGAAGTCGACGTTTTCTTGGGGGAGGAACGGCAAGCCAGCCATTACTTGGACTACTTCCTCTTGGACGTGAGATGGGATTATGGTGTGGATGTATCAATAGCTCAACACCGTTGCTGGAGGGCTGGAGTCGGGGTAACTAAAACACTGAAAAACCATGTCGTAACCGGAAGATGTCTCCCTTATCCTTTTCATCCGTGTACCCTGTAGTGCCGATTGACTAGGGCCGATTCCCCCAGTAGTGAGATGGTGCGGAGTATTGCCGATTGCCGCAGGAGTGCCAATTGTTTGCCACGCGCCCATACCGGCACCGCTGAGGGACCCCTACTATATTCCTTGCTGCTCACTGTTCCAATCGACACCGCCGGAATCGCTGCTGCTTGATACGCCTAACGTTGGTCAGGTGTACTGGTACCCGGGGGGAAGCGCAGGCGCGTCCAGTACCTGCGTCGCCGTAGGGGAGGAGTGGAAGTCCCATAAGTGAGTGCATCTGACGTGGGTTCTCCCGTCCAAACAAAATATTACAAAGGTAGCGCTTTCAAAACCAGAACCAAGTATGATAACATGATACATAGAACATTTCAAGGGTCGAGAAACCTCCATGATTTCGCCAACATGGTCGCGAAATGAAAGTGATAGGAAACCGCCAATGTAGGAGAGTGGTTCCAATTGGGTTAGAAGTACGAAACCTTCTCGTTCCAGGTTATTCGTGCGGGGGTGGTGTGTCCTCCTAAAACGCCCCGTCGGTGATCCGGGTTTGATGTCACGATGTTGACAGATATTGCCATAGCATGCAAGTATATATATACACTTCGAATATACGTATATCAGGCGGGAAGAAGTTTAGCTCTGATTCTACAGCGGCACACCGTGGCGCACGGTTTGTACACTAATCAATCCCACGGTGGCGGGAGTGGTTTTACCTTCCATTTTGACCTTCCTAACATGAGGAGCTCAACATCCCACCCGAACCACGACTTCCAACACATTTGTTCGCGCAGCCCGACCAACTTGTTACATGCGCTAGACCTGAAAAAACTAAAAATCATAGACATATGCTACGATAGAGGTGCAGCAGGTATTTCTGAGGCTCCTCACTTTAGGAGCTCTGCAGTTTACCCACAAACTGATTGGGAATAAAACGAAAAAAAAAACACCCAATTAAAAACCCAGAAGCTAGTTATTCAAAACAATCCTATATCAAAACAAAGAAATACACCCCGACGAGTTTGGTGAGAAGGCCCGTAATTCAGAAACAAAACGCCGAAAAGTGCAACCTCTGTCGTAGCACTCGCCCATAACATGATCACACGAACAGGTAGGTGCTCACCTTAGAAGCTCAACCGGTCAGAACCTGTTGGGCGAAACGTTGGAAACCCTACCGTGGCACAGCTCCCATATGATCGCGATTCTCCGTGAATGGGTGTTCCCCCTTCGTGCCCCCCTCGCTCCTCGCTGTGCGTTCACACTTATGTTCCAGTCTTCAGACGCGCCCATATTAATCTTAGTGGAAATATACCGTACGTGAACTCAACTAACTCTAATAATGTTAATAAAATCCCACATATCGGGCATTGCCTCGCATCGTGGGCCCCATGACCTACTACAGCGTTTAACATTTGCACTACCTCATAAGACACACACCGGTTTATAGGATATGAGCCCCGTTTCCATGTATGAATGGAGCTTGCCGACAATGCTGGTGGCGAGTGATATCCTTGGGTTGTGTTCATCGCGGCCATGAGGAGCATCGTTAGCCAGAAACAAAACGGACAAAACGTGGTTCGCCTAGCGTTGCACGCGTGTTCAAAAGACCTTCCGACGAGGCAAACCACGCAAGTTACGAGCGCGAGCCTTGGACGAACGAAACGGGTCCAGTGCGTCGAGTTGTGCAGCTCTCGTATGTTCTGCAGTAAGTAGTACAGGTTTGTTGCGCGATCGTGATCGAAAGGTGTGGCGGTGTTAGATCTACACCGGCCAACAAAGTCGAATACTCGTCTACGAGAGATAATGCCGTGGGTACGAACCACCAGTTTGTAGCGGCAAGGGCCTTTTCGTTACATGCGCAAAGAGTTTTGTTTTGCTCTGTTGCGTATATAAATACACAAGATAAACACACAGAATCAGCGCTTGCGAGAGTACTTCGTGCGCTATGGACAGATCTGAGCGGACTGTCGATGTAAATGATAAATTTACATCGTTCTATTCAATCTAGGGTGTGTGTTGGAGCTTGAGGTCGGAAAAACCAAGAACGTTGCTGACAACTTGGTACCGCGGTTTCGCGTATTACACGTTCCAACTACATACCAGGCGCGGAACTGCCACAGCCTTCTTCCACTGTGCGAGGCACGGTGAATGATATCACGAAACAGTTTCAATGCTGAAGTAGTGATGGGCTAAGCTCTTGATTGTTAGGTGACATGATTGTCGAGACCGTGAGTTAGCAACCAGATATTATACATGACGAAAACCGTTGGGAGTGCTAATGCCTATGCGCAAAACCTAAATGCGAGTACAGGGGGGAGAATGGGCGACACCTCTGATTTCGGATTGCTCAGCATGCCGCTGGGGGGGTATAAACCTCCCACACGTTGAGCTGGAAAGCAAGCGTGACAACAAAATCTGAATCAAAATTGGCGCCCCTTGTCTCCATACTGCTTGCTCTCAGTTAGTATTTGATTCGTGTACTTTTGTTCAAGGAAATGCCCTATCCTTAACATTATGCACGCGTGATTAATCGTCCTTCTGGTTTACCTCTCTTCCTAGCGAAATTTGAATATTTGTTGTCGGCCATTACACCGCGCCGGTATCGCCGTGACTAACAAAACTACCAAGGTAATAAACTGCCAAAAGTTTGTCAAACAATCTAATTTCATTATCGTGGCGTACCCACCCACTGGACCCACCTCTGTCCATGCAGGGAGTGGGTGTACATATTCCTGCACGATCCAGCAACAGATATAACATCAACCGGGGTCCAGATGTCCTACAGTTGCATTACGAGCGAGTCCAACAGCCACGTCTTCACATACATGGTATGTAACGTAACACCACGCTGATGCCCAGGTCGAGACGACGTCCCCGCGTGAAACCTCCCATATATCACCTCGCGGCTAACCTTTCCACGAACCCGTAGCAGAACAACCACAAAGTCGGTACATATTCTGAACACGGCAAGTGAAGTATTTTATATAAGTAGTACTGCAGTGTACCAGGTAGTATACACGAGTTTGCGTTACCCTTTGTTCTCTGTCAGCTGTGTTGCTTGGCCCCCACGGCATGATACACCAACGTTTTATTCCCCCCACGGCGTTAAACTGGCCGGTACGTTCTTATGGCGGTGCTCGCGTTTACACAAGGGCATTGGGCTCACCAAGCAGCGTAATCTTAACAAGAAGGATGCCGGCGTGTACAGTGCTCTGTCAGTGTCATCGTCCCTTTACAAGGATGAGGTGAGGTTTACCCGTTATCCAGGACAACGTACCATTTGACAAAATGCACGGTACGCCTCCCGCTCCAGTCGTGTCCTGTTTCGGTGTATATTCCTATGGAAGGCCTTCGGGAACCGGTATTAAATGTGGTCTGCGTTGTATGTACAAGGCTTTGTCAGTGACGTCGTCCATTCACACGAACGAGGTGGGTCGTTTGATCCGTCGTCTACGATAACAACACGAGTGCACAAAACGGCACGGTATACCGCCACCCGCGGGGCATTGTCTTTAATGGTGCAGCCTCTTAGTATTTGGGGAATATGTATTTGATCAATTATGGGCTATTGGAGGGGCATACTTAATTTTTTACTTTTATCGACTCGTGGCTCTCCAATGTAGCCCCTCCAAGTTTGACTACTGTTGTTGATCCAAATACGTTTTGACATCGTAGTATGCCTTCTGTCTTCTATGCCGCATTCAGGATAACATTTGTTCGTTTATTTGTTGACCACTGTGATTCACTTATGAGCTCTTGAATGGTCCTGCTTGGAACGGTCATAATCCTACGGGGCCAAACATCGGAACTACTCATAGTTCTGCCGATGCTAGAGTATATATCTAGGTTATTGTGTATCTCATACACCCGCTTAACCCCAGGCAAGAGCTATACGTACACATCGAGTCCCACAAACGGGTCTCAATCAATATGTCAATATTTTATATTTATATTGGCTCATCGTCACGGTTACTTCCTGCTCAACTCGTCGGGGCTTTCACCGTCAGAGGGAAGGGTGGCCGTGAAACGCTGTTCTCACGTACCTCTGCAAACCGTCCCGAACACACTTACCAACCAGGTGAAGGCGAACGTGACTAGTCCTTACGCGTACGCGGCGATACAACTGCAGCAGGAGCCGAGCTCTTTCCAGATAGTGACCGAAATCGACCCCTTCGATGTCGCAGAAATGCTTGGTAACATCGGCGGCTTTTGGGGTAAGATTTCCCATATCTGTATTCCGATCGAGACTGATGGGTGTATTTTTTCGTATTTGACGATACCAACGCAAGGATCTGTTATATAGGCGATGCGGGGAGATTAATAGTTGTTCCGGGTAGTGACACTGGAATGTGGTGTGGACATAACCATTAACGGGCACGGACTTCGTCAACAATGCAACGTACCGTGCGATAAAACGTACAACAAGGTCTCCCAGATTTCTGAAATAAGATATGGAGATTGGGTTGATTTGCCCAGCAAGACAGCGCTGTGCGCTTGTGAACACGGTACCTACTTGATGAGCAGCAACCTGAAATGGGCTGCTGTCTTGCCTTGTACAAGAGATGTTAGCCAGAAAGTCTCTCGCGATTTCATTGGCAGGCACCTGCTGCCGCTGGACACCGTATAGCTGTTCGGAACTTTGTAGGCCATGGCATGCCACACTGCCCACTTCCTGTTGTTGGCGATTTGTTGACGTTGTAGCCGACCATCAAGACGGCCAAAGGCACGCATGATGTACAGAATGCGTGACGGCCAGTAGAAATTTCCCGTCTCTTATTATCACGCACGTGTGTGTTCCACGTTTTCGCTAGTTTTCTTGTCCACTCGTTGTTGTTGACGATTTTGACGTTGCAACACAGCGTCAACCTGAGCTGGCACGCGCAGAGTACACTTGCCTGCCCGGTTCATTGCAGGTATCGTTCTCACGTGCACGTGTGTTCCACACAATCGCCCCTCGCCCTCGATTGCTTTGCTGCGCGCGCATAGATCTGATCCTGATACTATGGCCTATATTCTTTGTAG
>JAYJME010001547.1:0-16101 GCA_036873775.1 Costaria costata
ATGTCGCCACCCGCGAAACATCCTGCACGCCGACGTCGGCCGCACCTCGCGCTGCACTGCTGTGGACCCGAGGGGTCTGCGCACCACCACCCTTCCGCCTTCTTGATTGCTTCGTCGCGTCAGACTCTTGCCGAGGTCGCTCGGGCGCTGTCGATCGTTGACGGCGTACTTCTTCGTAAAACAAGGACGACTCCACCGTGTCGCTAGGCCGCGCAGCAGTAGAAGCACCACCACTACCACCCCCACCACCACCTCCATCACCACCACCATCACCACCACTACCACCACCTATATCAGCCCGAGGTAGCGAAGTCCTGGACGACGAAACAGGTTTGGTTTTAACTCGGGCTGACGCAGCGGGTTTCGCAGCGTGTGCTCTCACGGTCCACGGCGTCCGAGCACTGCCACTGGCGTTAGAGGCATCTTCGGAGACCGCCGACGACGCGGAGCCGCCTGGCAAGGTCCCGCAGGCGAAAGGGTTTGCAGCGCCTGTTGAGGAAACCCCTGCCTGCCTCGCCCCCACTTGCGGACGGACAAGCTGGAAGGCGGTGGTGGCGACCTCGGGTGTGGCTGCCATCGCCGCGGACTTCAGCTCCTCCAAAACCTTCGCCTCCTCTTCTTCCTCGGACAGCACGCGGTCAAATTCCCCCCAGTTCTGCCCTTCTCCCTGCTCTTCGAACCCGCCCAGCTTGTCACCCTCGAGCCGAAGGACCTTTTTGCTGTGGCTTCCGACATCGACGCCGCGTCCGCTGCCGCCGCCGCCGCCGCCATCCCCGCTCTTGTCTTCCCACCCGATCCTGCCGAACCCGCCCATCGTACGTTCTGCGGGCGTGGACGACGTCCGTGATGCGTTCAGAAATGGAACAAGCGAGCCCTGAACAAAGCGCGCAGCGGCTTCACGGGCGCGTGGGGGGAGCCACGGTTCAGACACCCAAGCCAGCAGAGGTTGGAGCCAAAGAGAGCGGGAGAGGTAGAACGAGTCCGCAAGGCTAGGGCGTCTCTCGCGCGTGATCGGGCCTGTCAGGAGGGGCCACAGACTGCCACAAACAACACATCGAGAGGCAGCGCGTGTGCGGCGGCGGGCGCAGCAAGACAGAGGAGAGGAGTTTTAGGGTCAGGCGCGGCGTGTATTTATCGAAAACACTCCACAAACACTTGGTTGGAAAGAAACGTCCGCACCGCTCGCGATCGCGATCGGACAAGCACGTACCACGATTAAGACTAAAAACTATGCAACGACACACAACACGTGAACTCCGTGTGGGACACATGAAAGCCATGAACGATAGGAAATTTCCACGAAGACCGCGTAAAGGCCATGGAACAAGAAGTCTTCAATGTCAAAATCCTACCATAGGACCGGCGGTGTGGAGCTGCCTGCGGTCAAAGGCGACCAACGCCTCGCGATGAGCTCGCAGCGCATGCACGCGCACCCAAGAAACAACGAAACGTGACTTACGACACAAAGTATCTGTACAGGGCACGACTGACAGATCTCGGAAGTCACGGCTGGGGGTCGGTCACCTTTCGAGACACTCGAAAAGCGGTTGAAAAGCCTCGTCCAGCCTAGTCGGGTGTTCTCCTCTGAGCGCGGGTAAGGCCTCGGGGATTACCTGCAAGCGCGGGGAGATCAAGAGCACGGCGCCGTTTGAACCGTTTCGTATTGTTGTTTCGCACGCCTTACAAGTACAGCGCCCTTTAACGCTATTGCTACTGCGAAACATATCAGACTCGATTTCCAAGCACTTTGTCCCCGGAAGGAGGGTGCAGCTCCAACGGGGTTAACGAGCGTCCACCCCGAGGGTGAACGAAACATTTTTTCCAACATAACTCGATTTTGTTTTTGTCGCAGACAGGGTGGTCACTAAAACCAAGTGAAATAATATATATTGGTATTTTCTGAATTATTCCTGTGATCACAACGCTCCTATTTGTTTTTAATTCTGACCTTTGTAGAAGTGTGGTGCCGTGTTCTCTTTTTTTTCCGCATGCCCTCGTCCAACCCGCAATCTGTCACCCACCACACAGTCTGGCACTACAGTAGAGAAAAAGTGTATAATGGCGTTCATATACGTCACAGCCAGCGGTCGGTGACGCCTGTACGTCACAATATATATTTGTCGTCACGTGACGGTGTCCCCTATCCCCTACAAAAAATACCACCAATGTTTGTAGAAACCCTTATAGATACTGATGCGAGGATCATGAGTTTGTTATCAATTATAAAAAAAAACGGGGACGTCGGCTTTTCATCGCCGTGGCAGCCGTCAGATGACGTCATGCACGGCGCTGGTCAAGTTCGGTACGTGACGAGCCTAAATTGCTGGTACTAAACACATTTGCAGTAGAGAGTGACACCAACCAAGGCAGTTACCCTAAGCGGGCTACACATCGTCTCCGATTCCCTCTGTGCGGGTAACAGGAGGGGTCATGGTCTCAAGGCTAGGCTCTCCTGACTTCGACTATTTTTAACAGTAGTTGGAAACCAACATATGGTAGACTTAGGGGCAAGTTGCCTTTCTCTCTGGGCCTCGTGCTATCCCCCTTGCTCCAAAACTCGCCTGCAAGAAAGCAAACTCCCACACCGCATCCAGAGCCGCCCACAACAAGTTTTCTTCTCCGTCCCCCCCCTCCCTGCTCCCCTCCGACCCCTCCTCTACGCCCTCAATGTTGTTGTTTCCACCGCTTGACCCGTACCCTCCGCTTCCCCGCGCCGCCTCGTTGCCTCTACCACCGCCCTTTCTCTCGCCCCGTTGGCTGGAGTGCGACGATGAAGTAGGCAAGAACGCCGCGCGTCCAAACACACCCACAGCCTGGAAAAGGGGTCCCCAAGACTTCAAGGAGAGGTGAGGGCCCGCGGCAGCCATTGCTCCCAAAGCCTGCAATTCCACATATAGTGGTTGGCGTAGATGGTAGGGCCGCGAGAAATGTGTTGCTCCCAAAGCCTGGAATCATGCATCTTCGTGTTTGGGTGGAGCGGGGTGTTACGGCCGCACGAAGCGGTATGGCCCGCCTTGTTGTCAAGGGCCTTACCGGCATACCTTGGCCGATTGCCGGACCAGATCAGCGAGCACAGCGTGACCTCAAACAAGACGCACCAGGAAAAGACCTAGCTGCATCTATTCGCAATTGACAAACCGTGGATACTGCGTATATTCGCAATCTACAAACCGTGGATGGAACCTTCTACCTTTTATTCCACAAGAGGGGGCCTATGCCTGCACCCTCTTCGACACGATAGTTCATACGTGAGGGTTTGGCGGTCGATGCTTCTCGCGTGGTACATAACACAGCACTACCCACAACGCCTCCCGGTGCGTCACCTGGGGGACGACCAGGAAGCAAGCCCGGGCACAGTTCAACGGCAGATGGCGCAGCAGCGGCCGCATGTCACCCTTTTTGGCCGCTTCTAAGCAGCTGCCGCGAGCCTCGCCGGTCACGATGGAGCACGAGATGAGGACTCCAAGTGCCGTCCGTGACGATGGCACCGGGGCAAGAAGCGCCTGGTACGTTTGATACGGACAAGCGCCGGGCAACCACAAGAGCGGTGACGGAGCAACTTGAGGTAGGAGGGGATTACGAGTAGCTACGACGAAGGACGCCTTAATCCGTAGCGATCGTCGTAGCCAACGCGATAGTATGCGCTGCCAGGAGGAAGGTAGGTACGTGCGTGGGGCAGCCTGCTAGTTTCCACAGATCGTCCGTGACGATGGTGGTTGGGTACCGTCAAGAAAAATGGTGGTTGGGTGCATCTCTCATGCCCAATGATGTTTTTTCGCTATTACAGAAACGTGCATATCCCGGCACAGAGCGATCATCACCCAGCTAAATTTTCTAACGCTCGAAATCATCATCAGAGCGAGTGGGAGCGCAAGCGGTCACCCGCGACGAGGTCACCCCCCTAGGCAACACACCTGAATTATAGAAGGCATGACTTCTGGACGGAGAACTGGTGACAACCATGCCTGAACGTCGATGCAAGAAAGGAGGGCGGCGGAGCGGTTGGCGCGTTGTTGAAGACACAGTACACTCACTTAACGCGATCTAGGCAAAGTCGCCCCGCTTTCATAAGAACAAAGTTTGAAGGCACCGACGGATTGCGAAGCGCACAACCGCAAGGCTCGGCGGGGTCAACAATTAGCCTTCATGTCAAAATGTGGTTCATGGCCGCAAGGAACGAGGGAGACTGACCCGCTGGTCCGGACCACGCGCGTCGCACGTTCGATGCCCCAATGTGGGTGGCGCCTGCAAATGCCATAAATGAGGCTGATTCTCCGCTCCTTTTAATCGTACGCCAGCGATGACACGCTTCTCCCCCGCAGCTTCCCCTTGCCCACTCACAAACCGGTGCAACAAGCGGCGCGAGTCGAAAGCACGCAGTACAGGGGTCAACAATGGGTCGCAGGCCAACTTACCCCGCCTCTCTCGACAGCCTCGGTCAAGCCCTGCACGTATGGCACGAAGAGCTTCAAGAACTGCGACATCAGGCCGGAGTGGAGTTTTGCGAGGACCCTCGACGACGGCGGCCCGCCCCTGGCTTCCGCGGCACGGAGGGCGGCATCTCCTAAAGCGCCGTTCAAAGAATCGGAAGCGGCGGGGGAATGGCAGCGGCGACACGTCTGTACAAGGCGCCATGTAACAGTGATCAAACCAAGGAACACACATCGCCATGTACAGTGGTCAAATTACAGAAAAAATATCTTAGAGCACGGGAACACGTCGTCTGACTTGCGCAATACCTACCGTAACCGAAATGCCATGAGGTACTGAAATAGCATCGAGTGTGAGACCCGGTGGTTGCTCTCCCACGTCCAAGCTCGGGCGCGTCCATGGTAACAAGCGCAAGTTTTCGTCGCCGGCACGGGCCATCCCCAACGGTACCCAAATCTAGCGATAGACCCAACGTGTGCCCGAGAAAAATTGACAGGCTCATGAAACGCCACATAGTTGGTACGCGTGGACAGAAGGGTTGGGTGCAAGAATGAGCAAAGCTCTCGTCCGGTCTCAAAACGTCGAGCAAGATATGTTTATTTACCACAGGGCAGAAGAGAAAGCCATCCATGCGCCTGGAACACTGCGGCGTGCACCCGAGCCGTAAGGTCCAGCAGAGGCAGTTCGAGGCAAATCCGCTCCAGCAACAGTCCGAACATCGGCAAAATCTCATCTTCCTTCTCCTCCTCCTGCGTGTCCTCCCCCACCCTACTGCTGCTCCCTGCTTCATACAAATGAGATGTGGAATCGCTCGGAGCTCCTCGCAGCGCACAGATCGCTTTTCGCCAAGCCGCTCCGGCGTGCTGGTTCAGCACAAGCTCCACCACGTCCGACGCTCGATCAACCATATCACTAGTCCCTCCCCCGCCCTCACGCTCCTCGGCGAGATGATCTCGACCCCCGGCGGCATCAGCGAGCAGTGGGGCCCAGCAAGGCAAGCTACGCACCGGCCACGACAGCGGCCACTGCCGACGGCGCCGTCGGTGCCCGCCGGCACCACTTCCTCCGCCAATAGCATCCTCAACATCGTTTGCATTGTCGACGCCTGCCTCGCAGTTCCACGGCCAGCTTTCCGGCTGGGCACATCGAAAGCTTTTGTCGAATTCACCGCCATCGGAACCACTGGCGTTGAGGCCGGTGTCCACCCTCGCAGCTACCGCCCTGTCGTAGCAGACCCGCAGAACGTCTAGCAGCGCGTATATGAGCGCCACCCGCCGCAGAGAGTTCCTCACGTTGTCCGACTTCGGCGGCGGGCTGTGCGCTGAAATTTCGCGCGAGAGGAACTCGAGGGCGTCGTCAGCCAGCGACGTCTCATCGGCAACACCTCCAGCCCCTCCCGCCGCCGCCCCTCTTTCCCTCTCGCCGCTGTACCTCTGGTCTTCCGCTTCTCGGACCCCGTGCGACATGCCATCACGGCCCCCGCTTGGGCCTTCAAAAAATCGAGACGGCTCCGTCCCAGCAGCAGACGACACAAGCAGGGGCAGAGCCTGAAGCACCTGCTTTTGAATTGCCGGATGTGAGCGTTGTTTCCCCCCGCCTCTGTTACCGGGCTCCCCTCCGCCTTGAGCTTGTCGCTCGATGGCGTCGAGCACTTCCGACGGATGGAGGGTGCTGTACTTCCAGATCTGGGAGCCCAGGAGGCGAAAAAAGGCCGTCACACACCCGCACACCTGGCGATAAAGAGTCCGCAGAAAAACAGACGGTGGCGTGTTACTATTACGGGGGCAGGTAGAAATTGTTTGCTAATGCGTTGTGCAATAATAGGGGCGCATTTGTTTTTTGGGGTCCACCGTGACTTTTGAGTGCTATGACCCACCGTAATGCTACTGTGGCATGGCGACTAGGTGCTGCCCCACAGACGCAAGAAAATACGGCTTGTTTCAAGCGCAGGCCGGTGGGCTGCAGAGAGGGCGGCCAAAGAGGAAGCTAATTCAACTCAATGACTCGGGAAACGGCAGCGATTACGGCAAAGGCCAGCTTCAGTTTCATCATGTATAGCAGGACTGGCTGCAGAAGGGCCAAGCATCGGGTACACACAACAATACTTGCGCCGTATGCACACACAACACGATTTTCGAACATTCACGACGAATTCCCAGCACCAGCAAGGCTGAGTAAGCAATCGTCCACGACACGACACGCCTAGGAACAGCGAGCGAGTCAATAGAAACGCCGCAGCCGCAGCTGTCACGGTCGCAAACGGCTGTTCAAGGGCGCCCAGGCACTCCAAGCGAGGATTCGGCATGGTACGAACTGTAGGCAAAAACAAGAAGTAAGTTTACGCGGTCGTTCAACCGGAAGAAATTCAGAACGCGGGGCGTAACGCCGACCAAACCCAGCCTCCAACCGAGCTCTTTCCAATACCTGGAGGTACAGGGACACAGCCCGATCCCCCGGCCCATCGTCGAAAGTCTGTAGGATGAGGTCCACCAGCGTTGGAAACTCGGTGGCCAAAAGTGCGGCAGCATCGGACTCTAAGAGCTATACCGGCGCAAGGCGACGGCGGGAGGGCACGAGGGCGTGGGATTGATGGACACAACATGAAAAAACAAGTTTCCTAACGGATATCACCCCAAGTTTGGTTCCGTGCACAAAGGTGACGTCTTCCTATGTACGTAGCTGCCGACTTGAGCAGCTGCACGATACGTGTCCGGAAACTTCATTCGGCAGACGAACCGGAAGCTCCGTTCGACAAAGACGGCTCGCGTCACGGTTCTAAATGCAGAGATCTGAGACAGTACAGGACTATCGCAACTCGCTTGAGTACTCGTACTGTAGCAGAAATCGCCATCCACTCTTCGTCTTTTGTGTGTGCGTGTGACTGACAGGTTGTCGCCACGACGGTTCTGGCCGGCATTCGAGCGACGCAGCTCTGAGTAGGTTCGGGAGAACATCTTTCAACTATTCGTGATAAACCCCGAACGCTAAATTTTCGGCGTGGTTACTCGTCTCGGGTGCCCAACGATTCGCGTGGTCAAGGCCGACCGGCGCGTAAAAACGCGCGCAAGGTGCAGATACGAAGGAAAAAAGGCTTGCAACAGCGGCGCAGCGGTAGACCACGGTGGTTCACGCATTCACGCAGCTAGTTATCTACAAGCAATCACTCGCCACCTGCCTGCAACGCGACGTGCAACCCGCTCCAGTGAAGCCGCTCCATATCGCGTTGACCAGCCTCCGCCGAGGATGAGGGCGAGGCATTGATATCGAGCTCGAGGACAGGTACCCAGAGGTCGATTATAGGTCTGGGCAGCACAGGCGCGGGAAGCGAGAGACAAAACGACGGCACGGGAAGAAACGAGGACACGAAAAGAATGCCGCAGCTCGCGGTTATCGCGCAGCCAAGCTCGTGTGTCGTGGACAAGCGGCACGCGAAAACTCGGAGCACATTTTGAAAATTCGCAGCGTCTGACCGATCTACACGGTACGGTCTGTACGGTATGACTGGATGACGGCGTCATTCAGAACAAATCGCGCCCTCCGCCAGAAAACCCGCGCTTCCAATGACCGGGGATCGCTCTTCACAACCCACAGACGTCCACACACATGCCGCCATTCACCGGGGCCTCGCCTTTTTTCCTCATTGGCCCCACGCACCTTAGATCCGCACTGTACACCACGGTGCTGATTCTCCCAGCCCGTCTCGCCATCGACTGTGCCCACTCCCTCGCAGCCGCATCCCTGTGCACCAGGAGCGCCAGCACCCCTGGCCAGTGCCGTTCCCACCCTGATCCAGAGAAGCACTCTGCGCCGGAGCTGGTCACCTGCAACACGCGAGTTTCCCCAAGGCGCGGGTAGTCGTGCGGGCATGTGCCACGGCAACGGGCGGGCGGATTGTCAGCTGCAGTGATAGCAGGCTCAAACGCAGGGGCAGAGGCGGGCACACCAAACACACCAAACTGCCAAACCGAACAATTGTGTGTTTTCCTCCAACCGCGGAAACGTGCTAGCTGTTGCAGCGTCAGTGCACATCGCGTGTACGAGACACGTTTCATCGCGGTGCAAGGCCCAGGACGCGTCGACGGTGGCTGTATACCAGAACTGCTGCCTGCTTCTTCTCCGTATAAACCTTACTTCCCCCCTCGGGGGGCGTAGGCATGCCTACCGCAGTAGTAGCCCGTCAGGGCTCACGCGGAGACAAGGGCCTCTCTCCCCCGAACACACACCGTGACGAACGCTTCGCGCACGGTCTATCCCCTCGCCTGACCCTGCCTTCCCTCACGAGAAACGCCTTCGCCAACTCTACAACATCCGCTATCCCTGCACAACCGCCGAGCACAGAGGGGTAAAACCGTTGCGTAGTCTAAAGCAGTACCTGCTCAAGGGCTTGCAAGAAAGCCGTCTCTATCTCGCCGTCCTCAAGCAGATGCGGGTAGGACAAGACCTCCCAGAACGCGTTGACTGCGTCGTCCCCGAGAGTGAAGCGAGACGAATCCTCGGCGGCAACGGCGGGTCGATTTCCGCCGTTTGAGCCCCATCTCGACGTGGACCCACCGTTACCTTCCGGTCGAGCGGCTTCCGCCATGGCATCGAACACGGCTTTCGCGGCCTTCGTGGCGGAGCGAAATGATCGTTGAACTCGAAGACTGTCTTGCGCGAGGATCGTGTCCATGAAGCGCTGGACCTCACTGAGCGAGCGACACGGGGCGTGGAGGGAAGCGGTAGCGGCAGCGCCGCGTCGTTTGTGCCGGCGTGTTTCGAAGTGTGCTGATTGGATGGCATGATTTTTTACTCGTTCGTGGGGACAAGCGCGGGTTCGGATGTTACGGATGGGAGGTACGGTAATTTACGGTGCCTCTCTATTCGTTCATGAGAGGAAACATTCTCGTGAGATGTTTACCTACCGTTTACCTACCACCAGTCTATCACAACGAGAACGAGGCCCGAAGGCTTTTGCCATGACAGGGTCGAGCGTTTTCCCTGCCATCCGAACCTCCGTCTTAGCAACAGACACGCAGCACAACAAAGCAAAACACAGGTATAAATTGACGACTAGCATGAAGGTACGAACAAACAAATGCCAAAAATGCCAACATGCACCTACATATATACAACACGCGCTATAGAATCATCACTCAGCTTGCAGAGCTCGCGCTCGACCAAAGCATGTGTTATTGATAGTCAAACACACAGCTGACGTCGTTATAACACCATTAACAACTACGAGTAGTTAAAACTAATCTCAAGGTCAATGCCCTCTTCTCTTATAATACCATATGTTATGGGAAAATATTTTGGGACTCCAGGAACTGAGTGTTTAGGCTGATTATACGCGTTTTACTCGGCAGGACGTTCAAAAACACCGGTAGACTCCCAACAATGCTCCCCGGAGTTTTGCGAGGGCTTTCTGGAGTAGTTTTCCGTTTCTCCAGAGTCGTAGTTTGACTGCGTCTCCATGCTGTCAGTTCTGAGGACATGATTACATTATCCAAAAATCAGCAAAGATCCATTATTTCTGGCCCCAGTTCTGAGAAACAATCACAAATCTGAACCTGCGGAGACAACTGATCTGTTGCGCCAACATTCAAACAGGGACCCTACAAAAACGGAGAAGTGCCTCAGAAAATGCTCGGAATTCTACCCCGTGGATCCTGAGGAGTGCGTCGGTGTTTTTTAGAAAGTACTCGGAATTCTACCCAGTGGATCCTGAGGAGTGCGTCGGTGTTTTTTACTGTCCAGCCGAGTAAAACGGGCATATTGGGTCTAGAAATCAGTTCCTGGAACCCCCCAAAAAACACAATCACATAATAATTGGTCTAATACAAACAAAAAAATGCTGGTGTGTGCGCAGCTCTCGCCGAGCCAAACGTTCTTACCTCTCTTCGGTATCTTCCAACAGCAACCGCGAGCGCAAACGCTCCTTCCCGGCGTGGTACGCGGGGAGGCAACGCCGGCAAGCACATAGTTGGTCGCTAGCCTTTTGCCACATAAGGCTCAAGCTAGTGGCATGCCTGGCGTGTCGGTAAAGCAGAGGCAACATCGGGAAGTCGGAGTTGGTTGGGGGGGGGGGGGGGCAGGCCGACAGAGTGGCCCGAGAGCGGCCAATGGTGTCGCCTGAGCTTTCCTCGGCGAACCTGAGCGGGAGCCCGCAGAAGATGAACATTGTTGTAGAGCAAGCTGCCGGTGCAGCGCGCTGATGAAAGATAGGCGAGGGAGTGGACTTGCTCTCATCGCTAGCTACCATAAACAGTACCAGGAATCACTGCATTTTCGGGAGGCAACGTTCTTCGGGTCGCCCACCAAACCATCGGCCGCATCCCCGCTTTTGTGATACAGCGTCAAGGGCACACAACTGCGGAGAGCATGAGTGTGTGTGTGATTCGCGCAATATCGATGACAGCTTATCGCCGTGGATTCAGGCCGAGGTCACGACAGGCGCAGTCCAAGAATCTACCAACTCCTTGCGGTCTCAGGGACAGTGCGCGAAAGCACTTAAGTCATTGGGAGTTAAATCATTTATGGCTCGATTTTTCGCACGAAAAACACAAGAAACCCAATTTCGCAGACTGGACTCAGTGCAGGATAATGCCCTGCCTCGCATAAGAATATGAGCCTCCCGCCCAAAACAGAACTGCGAAAGTCATCCCATATATGGTACTATATTGCAAGTAGTTGACAAAATTGTAGGTACAGCAGTGGTACGAGGTACCTGGTACCAGGTACCAGGTGTGTGTTAACAGCGAGCTCTCAAGGGCAGGCCGGTACATTATATCTGCTGCCGGGCACATTTAAGTACCTGGAGACGCGGTTGCCGTTGGCAGGGCCGTCTCGCCACGCCCCCGGCACGGCATTTCCCCGGTCTCCTTCGGGGCCGCCGTCCGAGGAGAGGAGCATCTCGGTCATCGCCTCCGGGTACCTGTCGACAGGATAGCAAAACATATATATTCATTAACAGAAGACGAAGCTGTTACGTAAATATAGTGCGCATAGACCCGGCACAGTAATACAATACGTATCTGGTACGAGTACCCGTACATTGCTTTGTGTGTTACTCGTACCGTTGTGCTAATATACCTGGTATTTATTAAGAAAAGAGGAACCTGATACTTAGAGATAGTGCGTATGTACCCGGTACCTGGCGCAGTATTACGATACGTATCTCGTACTCGTACATTGTTTTGTGCGTTACTCGTATAATACTGCTGTTTTTACCTGTACTTTGTAGCTCAACCTGTGGGAGGTTCTGCCCTCATCAGCCTGCCGGGAGAGCCGTGGTCACAGGTGCCGTCTGTTCTCTCCCCCGGTACATGACATCATTTTTGTCGCCACAAATTTACTGATATGCGAACTGCGGGCATGAAATCCCTCTCTCCCTAGTACCGGTAACAGTTCGCAGGATGAAAAAAACAGAGTGGAGTAGGTAGAATCGCCCGAGTAGACAACATAGTGTCTTAACCCCTTTAGAGCCGGAAACGATTCTTGGGGACAAAACTACTTGGAAATAGTGTGCGATACTTTCTTGCGGTAGTAAAAGGGTTAAGCTCTTGCGCTGAACGTCAAGGGTAAGGGTACCAGGCACCTATAATATATTCCTGGTCTGAATAATGTCTTGTTTTTTTTCCTTTCTTTCTTTTTATCGCGCATACAAATGTATTGATACGAAGCATGATCATAACTCTTGACGTTTAACAGGATGCAAACAGCAGAGTAGAGCAGGTTGAACCGCCCGAGTGGACAAAATAGTGCTTTAACCCTTTTACCACCCCAAAAACGTATCCCACACTATTGCCAAGTAGTTTTGTCCCGAAAAGCCGATTCCGGGTCTATAGGGGTTAAGCTCTTGCACAGAATGTCAAGTGAAAGGTTACCAGGCATCTACAACATATTCCTGATCTGAAGCATACGAAAAAAAAACTTCCTTTTTTCCCCGTCCCATTTATTATATTCGTCCTTCTATTCCAGCTCCTTAATAGTGGCAATTCAGATCCGGGGTCACAATAAGGCTATTTTCCCCCCTCCCCACAACGGTGCGTGCCTTGCATTTGTTTTTGCGTCATATGTTTCTTCCCTCGTCGACTCCCGTCAAATGGTGATGCCTACACACGTTAGGTGCTGTCGACAGAGTCTCCTTTTTTCCCCCGAAATACTCGTTCTCGGTGAGAATATACCTACTAGTATACCGGTACTAAATATATAATATCATATCGTAATACCGTATAACACGGAAGAAAGCGCACCCCCCTTAGATAACACACTCCCCAAAAATAGCAAATCCGGTGACGTAATTTTTGTTTCATTTTTCGACCGTTACTTTATCACCGGGGGTACGCTGAATACTACACTCCCTACGGAGGTACGCCTAAATACAGTGTCAACTCCAAAATCATTACACCGTCTGGTGGACACCATTTACCATTCACCCGCGACACGTTCCGGTTTGGATACCAGCATGGAAGCAACTGCTACGCCCGGTCACAGTGGGCCGAATGTGGTGGCGGCCCCGACCCTACCGGTACCTGCACCTGCTGCTGCCGCGTCTCGAGCTACGATCACGTCGTTCTTCTCTGGGATCAGCCCGCTTGTCGGTGTTGGTACTACCAGTACCACGCCTCTTACCGGCACTTCCGCCGTGCCCCAAGCCCCGACTACCGGTACCGGTACCAGTACCAGTCAAGCGCCCGAAGCTCTGGCAGCAACGCCCAACGCGCCAGCCAAAGGGACTGAAGCCCCGTCAGCAGCACCCGAATCGCCAGCTACTATGACTTCCACAAGCGGCGAGGCCATGCTGCCCGGTGAAAGCCACGAGTGGAAGGATAACGACGTAGCACCCCCTCGTTACCACACCCCCTGCAATCTGGCCTGGGAATGTTCCTTAGCAATCGTTACCGGTAATACTGCTAGCACACACCCCAGTGACGTAGCACCCCCTCGTTACCACACCCCCTGCAATATGGCCTGGGAATGTTCCTTAGCAATCGTGACCGGTAATACTGTTAGCACACACCCCAGTTACCACACCTCCTAGCTGCGGGGCTCCCGTGTATGGTGCTTATCACCCAGGATACGTTAGATAGCACGCATGCGCCACAACAGCACACCCGGTGATAACAATTAAAAGCAAAATTGTTATCACCCGGGGTGTGCTTTCTTCCGTGTTATACGGTACGCGGGAAAGTATAAATCAGAATCCCCGATACACACAAAAACCTATGTAATCCCTTTTGTTTTCTGCAACTCCTGGCGCATCAAAACTCATCGCCATCGACGGTGCCGGTGCCGATGGCAGTGCCGAAAGCCGTTGGCGTTTATTTGATGATAAGACTGTGTATGCATGTTAAACGAAGCACAATAACGCCAGCCGACTAGTCAACTAAAGTCAGCTAGTTGCTTGGCTTCACCAGCCAACTAATAACTACCTGGTAGCCGAGAAGGGAGTCCAGCCAACTCGCAACCCTAGGAACCGTAGACGGTACCATGTGCTTCGAGAACGGAAAACACATGTGAAGGCGCATATCCATCACTTGAGGCACACGCAACAGTGACAGACAGCGGTTGTATACCATGAGTATCGGGGTCACTTTGGCATCGATACCAAGATCGACAAACATATAAGGTATCGTCCTATTACATGACTGCTGTACCCTCCGTTGGGCTCCCCAGCTGGGAAGATGTGCTGGAGGCAGTATCATAAGGGTGTGCGAAGCAATCGACCCAGTGACAGATTCGGCAAAACGCACGGCACCGGCACTGCATTCGTTAGAAGGAACAGCCCACTGCCTACTTACGTAGTCAGCCACTGACTACGACTTAGTCCAGCTGGTAACAGGTACCAGGTAGGTCATAACATACTCAGCTATACCAATAGTGATTGATCACCCTCCTGAGCGTGGCCTTACAATCATAACTCCACAACAACAGCAAAATCCGTAGCAGGTAGCAGGTAGATTATTCTAACGAACATAATCTGCTACCAGTAGTGACGTAGTGACTGATCGCTCTCCTGAGCATATAGCCTTACAACCATAACTCCACGACAACAGTAGTGGCTACGAGTGACTGCGAGGATACCGAAATGCAATTTAGCATATTAGCTCTCGTTGCACGGGAGGGCCGTTGGTACAGCAGTACCTATAATATGAATACAGGCAACAGCAGTACTGCCATGCATAATCGTACGAGTAGCCAGTGGTCAACTAACTGATACTACTACTATTAATATAATATACTGTAGGTACGAGCAGTACTACTTCGAAGTATATTTTGCAGGGTTCTTTGCGATGCGGTTTTTGTATCGGTTCGGGGCGGTTAACCGCACCGCGCCGCACCGTAGGATTTTTGCCCTCTTCAAAACCGCACCGCACCGCACCGTGAGAATGAAAACCGCACCGAACCGCACCGTAGGATTCCCGATTTCTGAAAACCGCGCCGAACCACACCGTAAGATTTCTGATTTCTGAAAACCGCACCGAACCGCACCGTAGGTTTTTCGATTTCTGAAAACCGCAATAGCCGCACCGTAGGACATGAAACAGCACCGAACCGCACCGTCGTAGGGTTGACGATATCATACAACAACTTTCTTTATTTTCAGGGTTCTTTACGGAGCGATTTTTCGTATCGGTTCGGTGCGGTTAACCGCACCGCGCCGCACCGTAGGATGTTTACCCTCTTGAAAACCGCACCGCACCGCACCGTAATGTTTACGATATCGTAAAACCGCACCGAACCGAACCGTAGGTTTTCCTGTTTCTGAAAACCGCACCGCACCGCACCGTGAGAATGAAAACCGCATCGAACCGCACCGTTCGAGTTTTCATTTTCTAAAACCGCACCGTGTAAGGACGGATAACCGTAAAGAACCCTGATTTTTAGTCGGCCCAGTCCGACAATGCTTGATGTGCACACAAACATTCCCTGTGACAGAAAGAAGGGGAAACCTAAGGGAAAACCCTAAAAACAGGTAGCGTGCGCACGAATGCCACCTCTCATCTGTACATATATACCTCGATGTCATCCTACTTGCTATTGCACGAAAAGGGAGTCGAGAACGACACAGCAGCAGTCTGAAGTGAAGGGGAGAGGGCGTAGTTTCATTAGCATGCATTGGCCGTGGTCGTATGTATGACCACATAGACTCTCGCGTCCTTGCATACAAGGCCGGAACGGAGCACGTCGGGCTTTCACTGACCAGGCAGACGTTGCTCGCACCGAGCGCGAAGCGCCGTGAGGTGTTCGGCGAGGCGTACATTAATCGGTGAGCTGCATCCTACTAAGAACCACTGCGAGGCCGACTAGAGAAGGAAGTCGCCGGCACTGCCTACTTTCCTACGTTATTAATAGTCGTTGGTGGCACTGGCACTACTGTGGTAGAGGATAGTGATATCTACAATAACACGAGAATGAGAACCACCAGGAAATGCGTTCGCAAGAATCCTGGTACTGCTGCTGTGCCGAGGGTGCACAAGGATCCGAGTCCCTGATTCCCCACTACCACCAGAGCTCAGAATGAGAAACCAACCGGACCGTTGTGATCCCCGGAAACAATAGGACAACTTTTTTTTTTATATCCCCCCCCCCAGCACCCCTATATATTATGTATATATCGGTTGGGTTGGCGTCGGTTGGCAACGACGCTGTAAAACACGCCAGTCACTGCGTGAGCTGGACAACCAG
>JAYJME010001548.1:0-16100 GCA_036873775.1 Costaria costata
AAAAACCCTCCCCCCCCCCCCCCTTTCAAAAAAATAAAATGTGGGGGGGTGGGGCTGCAGAAAAGAAAGCGCAACTTCCAGCTTAAATGGCCAAACCAGCTACCAGGGTACATCATAAGAGTTATTTCTTTGCACGACACACGCAGTATCTCAAGCGACCAACCTACAACCTGTTTTTGAATGTGTTGTGGAAAACATGTTATCAGGGAAAAACGGCGGCCTTGCTGTTCCCTAGGTATATATAACATTGTATTCTTCTGTTGGTCCGGGGAAATGTGGATATCTTTGAGTTTTTCGGGATTCGAAAATCACGCTATAACTAAACATACGCCAGCCATAACATAGCAGTTATTCTTGAGTAGTTATGTACTTGCTCTCGCAAACCACTATAGCTGGAGCTGTTAGCTGGATGACTAATACTTGCCAACGAGGTATTAGTTGGCAGGGTAATATAGTTGGTTGCCGCGCTGTAAACTATCATAATACTTGCGTCTACTTGCTTACGCGAGGCTTCTTTGCTCCTGGGTGCGCATTTCATCATGAGACCATTCGCTCAGGGAGGAAGGTGGAGCTGAGAGGCCCACTGCAACTAGTGGCTTATTAAAGCCAATCGCCATTGACGTTGCCAGTGACGATCGCAGAGCTAAAGACTGTTGACGTTTATGTTATCTCAGTGTTTGTATGGAAAATAGATCTGAATCTCGCCTGCCAACTAGTCAACAAAAGTCAGCTGGTAAGTTGTCTGTGGCAGCCAACTAATAACTATTAACGGTCGGAAAGTCCAGCCAACCGACAACATTAACTCTGGTACAAAAGAAAATACTGTACCTGTATGTGGCGACTCGTGAAATAACGACTCTACCCGGTATGTCGAGGAGGACAAGCATCTGGTTTGCTGTTTTAAAAATTTTAACCTGTTAGAATGCTGCTGGGCGGACGTAATATGTGTCTTTCTTGGACGTTCGGAATCAGACAAATGTTGAAAATACTATTAGCCCACAAGTGGTCACTCTAAAGCATAAAGCTGGATTACGTGGGTATCAGGTCACCTAAAGCAGAGAGGTTCGCCAAGACTTCAAGACCTGCTTTGCGTGGTGGGATAGCGACTGCTGTGATGCTGTGCGGAGTCCGGTGGCGCCCAAGAGAGACTGATCTTCACGGAGTATTGTGTCCTTTGTACTTCAATTTATCCCAATTCGAAAGAAACCCATGCATATATCTGATTGCCCCCCCCAATCCGGCTGTGTCTTGCATGCTGATGGGCACATGCACATGCCCCAAGCTATCGAGACCGCAACAGATCGACAATCATCTCCTCGTAGGCCAGGCGGATACAAAAGGATATATGGAAACCAATTGGCAAGCCCTTCCCACAGATTAGGGGAGGCAATAACTTCCAAATTCAAAATGCAAATATCCGCCAATGGGTTGGTACGATGAGTCCGACGCTAGTGCCTGTACTTGTTCGACCCCTTATAGATGAGCACTAACACGGGCCAAACTATTGTTGCATGGAGACCCGACAGTTTATTAGCCGCATGTCCAGTTTTCGAGACTGCCAGGCTTTTTGAGTTCGAGACCAATTGACATAGAGTCGAAACGCCCCGAATGAAAAGGAAACTAGTTTGATATGCCGCGTCAATCGCATACAGCATGCGCGTGGATGCGGAAAATACATACACCTTCCCCATATCTGGGGCAGTTTTTGAACTCACAAGTTCTTGGGAAGAAGACAAGTGTGTCGGTGACCCGTGATACGATAGAGGTAGCACTTTTTGCCTATTTTAATTTCTGAAATACGGAGCTCGTTAACCCGAAATCGTCAGGGTGTCATTCTTGCTTTGGAGTGGGGTTTTTAATCGGGTTGCACTTTTAATTGACTTAAAACAGGTATGAGGGTGAAGTTGAGAGCTCCTTAAGTGAGGAGCCTCAGCGAAAAAAACTTTGCCACACCGCCATCGTAGCACGCCTCCGGTTAGGAAGATGCCCCTCGTAGTTATTTGTACTACCACCTTGAGGTCACTCGGGTGGATGACCTATCAATTCTGTCAAACCTTGTTTTTTTTTTGTTATTTCAGCAAGGTTTGCAGAAGGCGTATACTACATTGTATTACCGTGGTGTTCTCTGGCAGAAATCTGAACTCCCGTACGCTAGCGCCGAGATAATGCCTTAGGCCGCACGCTGTCGAGTGCCCCAGACGTTGTGGTATACGTCAAACGGTTCGAAGGAATTTGGCCACCTTACAGACAGCAGCATTGCCTAGACAAATACCTGCGTACCAGGAATTCTTGAACAATGGTCAAGGGTGGTGTTGCTCAGACGACGCGGGCTACGACAGAGGTTGCTCTTTTTTTGCTTTTTTTTAATATCGAGGTTGATTATCCCACACGTTTTCGAATGTCATTCTTGTTTGGCGATATGACTTCTTGAAACAAGTAATCCATGGGTTTGCTCATCGGGCTGCCTTTCCATTTTTTTTTAAAACCGTTTTCGAGTGTGACATGGAGCTCCTTACGTTAAGAGCCCCAGAAACCAAATGGTTCACCTCTATTATAGCATAGGCAAACTTTCGTCCGAAGTTATGCTAATTTGCACGAGGTTGCAACTATGGTCATAAGGGTACAAATATCCTCCTGCACGCACACACAACCACTCACGTGAAATATATACTAGGCCATTTCGATGTGTTACCTACAGTAACCGCGGAATGCTTGCACTTTTGGGACAAGCGACCGCGACTAAAGTCCAACGAGTCGTGACTAAACTGGAATGCACTACGAAGCACCCTATGACGGCTAATTCAACCAAATCTGCGGAATGTATAAAATTCGCTGCGAAGAAAATCAACATTGCGGTTCTACGGTACGCAGACTGCAGGCAATTTTTCATCCCTGCGGGTTTAGGCCACAACATCGAGTGACTTCACTATTTTTATCAAATATGCATTTGGCTGATTTATTGGTTCAGTGTACGAGTAACATTTAGGTACTGCATATCGTTAAAAAAAATGGCAACAAATTCAAAGTTATACTGTAACGGTAGAACCTCTTCAGACTGTCTCTGGACCCGTGAACAAAACGATCTAAAATGTGCCCCCACTTCCACCCTTGTACGTAAGAATTACTGCAATAGAAGTAGTCATTTCGGGATCCTTACCTTGATATCGTCAACGCGTCATTGTGGTTTTGCATTATGATTTGTTTATAGTTTTTGGTCCAGGGTTTCTTAATCGGAATGGACATTTTGATATACAAACAAATCCTAATTGTGCTTGAAGAACAGATCCCCTAACTTTAGGAACCTCATAAAATGTAGTGTGCGCCAAGGTTGTGTCGAATGTCTGGTCGTATTTGTTGGACAATACGTGGCCCTATGAGTGAATGGTCATTGTTGGGGGGTATAATTTCATTCAAATATTAACGTTGCCAAAACGGTATACGCTGAGGAGTCATGCGACCGGCAATCTAAATACGGAACGCATTTTTAGCAGGTGGAAACAATTATTACAACGACCCAGTGTAGTCTACACATACACGACGCTACATGATTCATGGCTACACTATTAATAAGGACTATCTCAACCAACGAAATATAAAGCAGGCGAAGAGTGTTGTGATTTCCAGCGTGAGCAAAATCTGTTGGACATGCTGACCAACTACAGCGTGCCCAATATCGACCTACACGTGAATGTGATAATTGTACCCCCAAAAAGTCTGCTGTCTCCCGGACAAGATAAAATTCCATGATCTAAGACAAGCTTTACCACTGAACAAATGAGGACACTCTGTAGCGCATGGGTGAACCCAATCTCCGACACGGAAACAGCATATTCAAGCAAGCCTAATGCCGCCAAGGTCATTCAGGGGTATGGCCGCGGGCCAAAGCGCACCAGTATGGGGCACAGCCCATGCTCCATTGTTAATGAAAGCGCCACTACAACAACGCTATACACGTTGGTGTCCTAACGAGAGTATCCATACGCTAGACTGCCGTCGTGGTCCATATGAAATTACTGACACCCGACTTGGCCCGATCCGCAAACAACGGCGAGGCAGCATTTAACACGATAGGTATATCCACCTGAATTATCGAGGAAAAAGTCGAACGACGGCAGGTAGTCTCCAGGCCAGTGAAAACCGCAGGCTGTGATTGAATCACCTCACAAAAATTGTTCGATATACTTAGTAGCGATTCAAAACGAACATTCGGTTTTAACGTTCGGTAACGGGTATGTTTCGGACCCGTGTGACCAGCTACGTGACACCGGCTTGCCGCGTGTCGCCGAGACAGTGCAAACGAGTCCTTCTTCGCAGGGGCCGTGATCTATGCAGTGGGTAGGCTGCTTCCCCGTGAGTCCCCACGTCGTTAGTTTGAAACAGCCCAAACTCCGGCACACGGCTTTGAAATTGACAACGTCGCTGCCCAAAATATCAGCTTTATGATCAGAGCATACAGTCGCCCGGCCGTCGGCGATTACACCCCAACTCGGCACTCTATTGCAGGTGTCATGTGAGCAGCTCCGACCACACACCCTAACCATGTCGTCCTCGGCATGATCCTTACAGTACTTTGGTCTCTTACTCCCGGCGATATTAAAGCTCGGGTACTTGTCGCAGGAATCATGCGAGCAGCACAAGACACGCATTTGTACCATGCCGCTGTTACCATGCTGCCTGCAGTACGCTGCGGCCTTCTTGCCCTTGACAATCAAAACTGCCCGTTTCCGGCAAGAGTACTGTTGGCAATGCCTGCTCACGACGTTCACCATGCCATTCTGAGAGTGCTGCTTACAGTACAACCCCTTGATCACGCCCTTATGATTGAAGGACGGTTGCTTCGGGCACAAATGATGCGAGCAACGTCTGCCATGAACGTTTACCATGCTCTCTTGGGCGTGCCCCTTACAGTACAAAGCCGCCTTGCTGCCCACGTTATTGAAGCTCGGCTTCTTGGAGCAACCGCCATGTGCACAACACCGTTTAGAAACATTTACCATACCGTCCGTAGCATGCTGCTTGCAGTACAACGGTACCCCCCCGCCTTCAGTATTGAAGCTGGGTGTCCTAGTGCAAGATTCGCTCGCGCAAGGTATTTTTGCGACGTTAACCATGGTTTTCCCCGAATGTTGTTTGCAGTACAACGCCGATGTGGTGCCCTCAACGTTGAAGCACGGCCGTCTCGTGCACGAGGCATGCGCGCAACAACTTCTACCAACGCAGATCATTCCATCCTCCGCATGGTCACCGCAGTACACCGACGCCTGGTCGCCCTTCCACTTATAGGTCGCCGTCTTCTTGCAGGATTTGTGCAAGCAACGGCCCATTCTGAACGAGAAGGGCAGCAGAAATGTTCCTGTGGCACGTCAGAGGGATACGTGAAAAAAAGGAAGCCTTTCGCTGAGATTTGAATACAAAGGTTTTGTCAACATATCCATGCAAGCTGTATGGCGAGTTTGGTGGCGTCACAGCGGCAAGCCGGTTTGCTTCACTTTGCTAGGCATAACGGACTATCTAAAGTTCCACAAGTCGATATTTGACGTCACTAGCTGGAGTTGTGAGGAATGATTGACTTTGTGTCCATACGTGATCTCACAAATCGTTTCACCGAGCCAAGCAAGGCATCAAGTACGCTTTGATGTCTGCCCATTTCCTGACCAAGCGACGTTACACCCACCCCGATTGAGCGTGATTTGAAACTATGAAATAATTAAGAATACTTTGTAGACTCGATGATAGAGAAGTCATTAGTATACGTTGTCCCCTGAACCCGTTCAACCTCGCCTGGTATATTCATCGATCGTTGACCTGTTCTGACCTAGGGATATTACCCTGGAACATGACAAGTATGTACGCCTACTGTGCAGGAAGGACTATTGTATCTGCTGGCCATGTTCAGACACACCACGATTACGATGCAAACAACAGGATTTGCCCAAGCCTTGCCGTGAAGCCTGTTCACAGAAGTCGTAATGTTATGGGAGCTATGCCACAACGTTATATTTCACCTTGTACTCGAATTGTTAACTACAAATTGCCGTGAAAGGCAGGGATACCGTAACGAATGCGGGCCCTGTTTGGGATGTTTTCGTGGTTACATACAAGCTTGTCTCCAACGCCTTGACAGCTCATGCTCGCTGGCTATGAGGGCTTTCATTCGGGTAGTAACTTCATGCAAACTGCTTGCAATTGCACCTGCGTGCCTGCAAACTTGCATGGGTTGCATTACTGTACATTTACTTGCATTCAGCTGTATGGGAGTGTGTGCACCCTTGCAGTTAACACCGTGAAGTCAACATGAATGAATGCAAATTTGCACGAAAGCGGGCCAAACGTTTGCACGAACTCGCATGCTCTTGCATGCAAGTTTGTGGGAACCGGCGTATGCGAACGAAACAAAATGTTTCAATCTAATAAACACAAGTGTTGTGGTGACTCGTAGATGAAATGACGAAATAGACAAATGGGGTTCAGCTTCGTGCCACTAATAAAGTTTAGGCGAATCGTTCCATTGAAACAAAATTACTCTACACAAAGGTATAACATTATAGATGGTGATGGTGAGACGAAACAATATATCGTTCGGTCGATTTTGTCCAGTCGTTGTGTTTTAACTTTCGTAAAATTGGAGTAAGTGTTTCCCATTTTAGGCTGCCTATTTGGTCCCGAATAGCCCCTCCCCCGGAGAAAGCTCACTCGCAATGCCAGGGGTGTCGCCTGTTGAACAAAAAACATCAATATGTAGGTGTATTTGAAGGGGGTTAACTGGTACACCATCCGCATCACTACTACTCAGCAGACTTAAATAATGTAGATATTGTGATGGTGCGACGAAACAGCATATCGTGAAGTCGATTTTGTCCAGTCGTTGTGTTCAAGATTCGTGTAATTGGAGGAAGTTTTTCACACTTTAGGCTGCCTATTTGACCCCAAATAGCACCTCCCCCCGCCCCCGGATAAAGCTCACTCGCAATGCCAGGGGTGTCGCGAGTTAAACAAAAAAAACGATAAAATGTAGGTGTATTTCGAGGCGGTTAACGGGTAAACCACAAGCATCACTACTACCGAGCAGCCATAACTAATGTAGATATTGTGATGGTGCGATGAAACAGTGTATCGTTAAGTCGATTTGATCGAGACGTTGTTCTTCAAGATTCGTGTATTTGGGGGAAGTTATACACACCTTAGGCTGTTGAATTGGAACTTCGAAATTACAACCCTCCCCTCGGATAAAAAATCGCCGTGGGTGTTCCAAATTAAAAAAACAATCAAACATAATTACAGGTGCTTATCGAGGCGCTTGGCTGCTAACATACCGCGGTTGTTGTCTACGGCTGGCTTCGGACTCGGGTGTTATGTCTTGATATTGTAAACATGCGAGAAGGGATGGGTTGAAGTCGTAATTATCCACAAGTTAGTGCTCTTAAAATGTGCCATTGTAAGGCGGACGTCGTTGTACAATAGGTGCCACAACATATCGAGCACTAAAGACTGTGTGATAGAGCTAAGCAAGGGCAGTCACTAGAGGGAAATCACGACAAAAAACAATTCACCGACCTTTGTTCGTACCACAGTCGGAGCTCCCATCAATAGCTTTCACGGAGATATGTTGTGACACATACGCACACGCACATACAAGCGCCCCTGATGGCTGTCACGATATTAGAGGCACGGCAACCATTGCACCGTGGTCACATCGATGTATCAAGCGCTTCGAACGAAATGGTAGAGCAGGGCGAGCACCAGCACCAAACCGAACACGACCAATATGGTTTCCCATTCATCTCTTGCGCTTGGCTTAGCGAAACGCAGCAAAAAGAGAGTAAGTAACCTCGCGCGACTTTGTACGTCGAGACCACGCGCCACGGCGACTCGGCCAAAACCAAAACTTGAGCTCGGTATAGCCGAGGGCCACAGAATGGCCCGGAGCCTGTAGCGCGAGGCAAGATACTTTGCCGTTAGCATAGTGCTTGGAGGAAGTTCATGACAACATACCTGGTACATGTTGTACTGATTCTGACATACACTACTAATTCATAGGGATGGCCACAATATGTCACCGGAGCTGCCCATGGTAACACTGCGGGAGCGGCAAGCATCCCCAGCAAACAGCGGGAAAAAAAATAGTCTGAGCCAGCTGCAGAAACGTCAGAAGCAGCAGTGAAGCGAAAAATACCAACCACAACGGCTGCGGGAACCGTTGTAAGTAGTACAGGTGGTGGGAAAAAAACACTGAGCCTGCGACCAAGGTCGCCACAAAAGAAGCAAGTCAAGATAACAGCCTCGTCGCCTTAGCCAGCATCTCAAAGGGCAGGAGCAAAACAACCAGAGAGATACTAGTTTGTACTGAGCGGTTAAACTTGATATGTTCAGTTCCATCGTAACTTGGCCAGAACTCGGGAGTCCAAGCTTTGAGTGATTCTTCGACAGAACGGGCATATTGTTTGTTGCGGATACGTACAATACCATCGTCCTGTAAAATTATGAGTTCCTTTTTGAAGGAAACAACATTGTCGGAAAATATGATACCGGAAATGGACGGTAACGCCAAGAAGTTTCGGCGGAAATGCTGGAGCCCATGTTCTGGCTAAATGACAGGTACTTCTCGTACAGCAAGAACTCACCACATTTTGGGGTTGGGAGATGTGAATAGAGCCTGTGGTTTATGGGTCATATCACGTGATCATGTGGTGTTTGATTTTTAGAGACAGAAAATAAGTCAGGAGCCGTGTCTGGGGGCGATAAGCCATAGGTCGGGGTACCTAGACTTTCTCTCTCCTATAAATTTCTCCTCCCGGGTATGCTGAGGACGTTTCAAATTCAAATAGGGGAAACACAGGGGGTTCATTTCTGCATTGACCTTGATTTTGCCCGTGGCTATGAGACGGCCCCTGTTTATGTACTGACGATCCTGGACCGTGTTATGCTTAAGAGATTTTGAAGTTGAGACAACGTGTGTGTTGAAATGGTGTAGAGTGCGTCCCTTACAATGGCACGCACATGCTAGCAAAAACGCACACGCCCAAAAGCACCGATGGGGGCTGTCACAACGTTATGATTTAGGTGCTTATCTTCTTGTACATTGGAGCCGGAGAGGATAAAAGCATGGACTACGGTTTGGTAGTGCATGAATGACATACACCCATCTAGTTTACATTCCGTTCTTAGTTCCTGTTCCTGGGGTATTACAACACGTAATGCCAAACAGGTACACGCACATCAGGCGGCGTCTATGGTGGTCGGAAAAACAAAACATGTTGGCATGACTGCTGTTGTATCTTGGTGGAATTGAAGTAAACATCTAGTAAGCATGATACAGCAGCCGTATCGCCCTTGCCAAAAGATGACCACTTGTACTTTGTATCTCAGATAAAACGGAAAAATATTTGCCCGGGCGGAACGCAAAACCACGAAATCAAGCAAAATCGCGAGTCAACAACCCGATCCGGGGAATTCTGCCAGGCACCGAATTGTTTCGGAGTGTACACGTGGGTCCCTGGATGTCACGGAGTCTGAAACGGTCTACAGGATCCTCAGATGTCAGGAAAACGAGTTGCAAACGCGACAAATGATATGTTACATGGCAAATATCGTTTTGTTTGGAAGAAATACATTTTCACGTGGGAAACGTGTTGTCGTATACATCGAAGCGCCTATCATCAGCAGCAGCAAGCAGCTGACAAAAGCAGCAGCAAGCAGCGGATAAGAGTAGAATAAGTAAGAGGCAGGATCGGCAGCAACAATAGAAGTAGTAGAAGAAAAACCAGCGGCAGGATCAGCCGTGGTGCGGCAAACGCGAGAGTGGCAGCGGTAGCGAGCGTCAGCACCCTGCTGCAGCGACCTGGCTTCGCAAAGAAAAACCGAATTAACGAAAACGTCCTCCCTGCTTAAGCGAGTCACTATTATGGTGCTTTTCGTGACTTTGCTCATATCAGCACGCGACTGCACCAGATTTATTTCTCGCCGAAAAAAACAAAAGGAGAAGTACGAGTAGGAAGATCCAAATTCGTACAGACCGTTGAAAATCTCCTCAGCTGTTCCATCGATAAATTCTCTCAACTTCATGTTCGCAAGCTTCGAGCCAGACTTCATTCGAGCGCGAACATAAAGCATGTTCCACTGATGTACAATACCCTTGTCCTGTTGCCAACGCATCTTATAAATAAGAAAACCTAGCATGTGAACAAATACTACCAGTAATGGACACTAAAGTCAAATAGTTTCGCCAACATTTGTTTTGTTTCTGCAGTCAGTACCCCTAGTGCCGCAGAGACTGGCAACAATGTGAGGTTGTTAAAAGTGAATGCTGCCTGTACTTGCAGTATTTCGGCTTCTAAACTGCAAAATACAACCCGCGTACAAACTGTCGGTTACTACCATACTATAAGCTCTCCTTAAGTTGAGTACCGTGAAGAAGTTCGAGTGCATAAAACTCAAAAACACAGAGAAGGATCCGTGAACCGTTTCGAAAATTTCATCAATATGTTTCCTAAAGCAACATGCACGAGTGTGGTAGTTGGCGTACACAACTTTCGACGGTGGGCGGGGGGGCGGGGGGAGTAGTACGTGTATGGCCGTAGTCGTAATGCCATAGTCCCTGGCGCCCCTAAAAGGCGGAGACGGAGAACGTCCTGTCTATGCATTAGCATGTACGCATTGCTTGCACCAGGCGAGAGAAGCCATCAGGTGTGCGGAACGGGAGGAGGGGGAGGAACTACAATACTGTCATTAGGTCAGTGGTATATCATGCTTGAACTGCGAGTTGTTGCTGTGTTTCGGCGTGTATGACTGTGTGTACTGCATGTGCTCCAAGTATTTCGGGGTTCGAAACAGCGGGTACAGCTAGAGGGGGGTTACAGCCGATACTAGTAGTAAAAACACTAGTGGTTCTCCCAGTACCCCTAACGCGGGAAGCACAAGAGGTTACGGCTTGTTCTGCTGGGTCAATGCTGATGTTGTTCCGGGTTAATGCTGAACAAGCCATGACTTGAAAGTAGCAGATTAATGTGTAACTGTGCAATATCCAACGTTGATCAAGGTTTTCCGCGAAGAAGTGCCTAGGAGAGAAGGGAACTAAAGGAAAGCAAAGCCGCAAACATCGCCCTACGTGGTCGTTGATGTTGGGCATAGTAAAAGTTCGTTCGCAAAGAAAATGGTTTAAACTGTTGTAAACGATATAATCACAGAAGCGAGGTTTTCAAAGTATGAGATCAGCAATCGCCTTGCTACACCCTTTTCTACACTGATAACATTAAATACTACAGGACGACCATATATATGACTCCTGCATAGTCAATGCTTTACCAGAAATGTAACCGCACGCTTTCATTGCCTTGGTTGTCCACACCCTTGACCCCTTTAGAGCCGGAAACGGTTTTTGGGCACAAAATAACTTGGAAATAGTGTGACATCGTTCTTGGGGTACTAAATAGGTTATTGACGGCTCTGCGAAGGGCAACCGTTTAAAATACGAGATAAATGAATAGCACTGAGGCATCGACACAATATATCTAATTCATTAGAGGGTACAATGAAGACTGCTGGTTGGAGTGCTGTAGTGCTAGAACTCGTTCTCTTCTGTGCGACACAGAGTGCAGCAGCTGCGATTACTTTGGTATAATACAGTTATTGTCGGGGTTTTCTGACTATATCACATGTATGTGCCTTGTAGGACACCGTAATCGGGCCGCGGGACGGTACGTACAGCGCCAGCCGTGGACGAGAAGACAACTACAAAAGGAAACAATCCATACACACGCACTTAGCGTCAGCGAACTAAGACAAAGAGGAATCGAATTCGGTTCGGGACTAGAGGTGACTTCTGGCGGTATTGCTGTTGGTGGTGGTGATGGTGGTGGTTGCTCGTGGCCTTGGTAGCTACTCTCCGTCTCCTTTGTCACGATGGCATAGAAGTAGAGCACCATAAACGGGCAGCGACAAGGTGCAGTGCCAGGCAGGGCACCCACGACGCCGAAAAGGAGAAAAATCGACAGTTGCGCGCGTCAAGACGCGAAGCCTGCATGTGCTGTAATGGTGGTGATGGTAGTGGTGGCTGTGGTGGTGTTTGAGGTGGCGGTTCTCGTAGTTGCATTTAATTTTCCTGTTTATAGCCAAAATAGCACCAGCAGAATATTGTGGATCTGATACTCGCGCTCAACAAGTCACGATTGCTTATATGCTTGAAGAGTTCGGATCCATGTTGTAACGACGAATACTTGTACACTGCCTGTGATACGAATACACGTAGTTCCCACGGGCTCCCACTATTGTTTTGTCGATGCTGTATTCACGAGTACTTGTACACTCCATATTAAATGATACGAGAACGCGTATATACCTTGTACGTATATAAGATAGCCATATCATGTAGTACATAAGTACCAGGAAGGTATTGGAGCCTGTTTTGTGGCGGTGGAGTATGAATAGATCAAGCCGGAGCGACCCCAACAACATCAAATCCAGGTAAAATGTTAACCAGCTATTGCGTACACTACTGTTCACCACACAAAACAATGTTATCACAGCCGTTACAAATATCCTTCTGCGTGAATACCTAGCACCAGTTAATACTAACCCTGGTAATATTTATCACTTTATTAGCTTTGTCGACTACTAGTAAGGTAACTTTGAATTCGTACATATTCGGCCGCTTGTTTCTGCTTCGATGCAGTGCGAAAAAAAACACAGTGGTATTTAAACTTTTCACCAAGCATATGTCTACGTGTGAACTTGTTTCTGTTTGTCGGTGCTACTCACTTGGTTACATGATGGTAGGCTAATACACTGTGTTTTTTTCTACAGTTGTTTTTCTGTTTTTCATTTTTGCCCGGCGGCTACCATACGAGTAGGTTCGTACCAGGTACGAGCAACCTGATACTCTGTTGTGGGTCATTGTGTGCATATGTAAGAAGCACGTAAAGTGCATAGGTAATTGGTAGATGGGACAACGGCAGGAGGACCATCCGTTAATACTTGTACAGTAGTACTATCGGGGTACAATTTCTGTGCTGTGCTGTACGCGTACAAACTATAGCTCTACACAACGGTGCTGCTGCTTGTCGCTGTAACCAACAAATACATCTAGTATATACTCGGGATTCCAAGTATATTGTAATCTGTTGGTCTACGATAGGTACTCGAAGTTAAATGCCGTCTGTAATGCTCTACGGCTCTACGGGCGGTGGTAGTTCGTATGATACGATTTAGGAAGCGTGATCAGCACGGGCGTTGTGCGAGATTCGTGTGAGTGATTCTGGTTGCCGTGCGTACCTTGTGAACCCCCTGCCGTCCTGTATGTTCAGCGAGATGCTGTACCAAACCACAGCGTTCAAGCTGAATTCAATAGTAAAATTGACCGGTCTGCCTCCAGTTGTTGGTTTTTGTTTGCGCACATCAGCGGCGTTTGTTGTTTTCCGCCAGTTACTGCTGCCCCCCCCCCAAAAAAAGTGCACCTTCCGAATGCGTCGGACAGGAAATCTACGCACTTCTACCAGTAAAGAGGAAAGTGAAGCAAGGCTGCCTCGTGCTCAAAGTAAGCACTGTGCGTTCAAAGAAAACAATTCCGCCTAAAACAATATACGCACAGCTGCACATCGACTAAAACCATGGCACCAAGGCGACTGCGACGAAATAGAGACGGTTTACTAACAAACAAGTAACAGCCGTTAACCCAAGCCGGCCAGCTCTTGTAGTCGCCGAGTGTGTGGAGTATTGTGACGTACAACCCCGTACAAAAAACTTTTACGTATATCCCGATCGTTACAAACAGACAGCATACAGCGGAAAACCAGACAAGACCTACTGCACTATTGGAAGCCTGCACGCACCCCGAAACAAAATACGCTTTGGTCCATATGGCGAAAAACTGCCAAAATAATATAAAACGGGGACTCTGAAATTCAGGCCGTGGTATACGGGGAAATATTTCAAGAGCAGTTGCGTCAGACGTCACTTCGCAGTAGTCTGGAACGCACCCTTTTTCTGATACTTTAGTACGAGACGATTAATAGTAATTGCCTTTTGTCACCCACTTTTACACTGACTGGAAAATAATCTACAGGAGGTCGACATCGGACTCCTGCGGTAATCATAATGCTCCAGAAGAGGACACGCTCGGATATATTGTCTTCGACGTCTGCAACCGTTATGAGTTACGTATGACCCTCCTCCGAAGCTGTAACTTGTACAGTATACTATAAATAATCGACAAAATATTCCACAAGATGCCAATTTGGTTTGTCAAATTGTTGTAGGGGTCTCGTGTTTAACAGGGCGGCGTCAGCCGTAAAAACCTTATGGAATACGGGCGCACAAGCTTACAATAATAGCCGGAAATATGACGACCGCGTGATATTTCAATTAACGTACAGAAGTTACTTATATTTCCGCCCAGAGTGGTACAGCAACAACCAAACGAGTAAAGCCAGAAGACAGCCGACCAAGTCGCAGATGAAACTCGCCACGCAAACACTACGTAAGCACCACGACAAGTTTTACTGCCCTGCCCGGTTCGGTGTAATTGCAAGGGAGGATAAAGAAGCGGTCCGAATTTTACTCCAAGCACGTACCTTGGTATGGGAGGTGAGCTACACAACGTAACACAAAAACGACTTTCCGTGAGTCTCACCTCAGTTTAGGTTGCAAATCTCCCAAAAACAAGGAGCAACGCGGAAGCAACGGCTGCACCACGAGTGGTCTGAATTGGGCAGCCCACAAGGATCAGACAGACCAATACCTCAGGTCCAAGGCGATATATGTTGGTGAGGCTCTATGACAAGGTGGGGTTTCGGTGACGGTGACTGTCGATCTCGAGGGACGTGTATCCCCTATGCCCCGGTGCAAATGCCTCGGCAAATTTATGAGAACTAAGAAATATAAATTCAAATTAAATACGAGTATTAAATTGAAACGATGTCCCGATGTCCGTCGTGCCCGTGCATCGAGACATTTAGGCAACTTCCATAACCCTAAATAGCTTTACAACGGGCATGATGTGGTACTTCGACTGGGGTCTTTGTCGCTATTGACCGCCTGTCGTGGTGGAAGGCGGCTTGAACCGCCCTACAGTAGTCAATTCTGCGTTGAACCTTCTGGTTGGATGTCCTGTTCACAATGTCAGAGGTGAAATTCGAAGACACACATAGAGCAGAAGCGATGTTGCCCTTCATGTGGTTGAGTTAGTGATTGTGTTGATCTTCCTCGAACCTTATCTTCGCCACGTCTTGCTCTGCATATCAAAAACGGACGGCGGTATCTCGGCCTTCAGCGGGCGGCTGTTGCTATTTTCAGGTTGGCATGGGCGATTGCCTTCTGACATACCTGTACTCCTCCCTGTACTTGTACTTCCACGTACTGTATTTCACTTGAAGGCCGACGGTCGATTGTGTGCACCAGGTAAACTATACGTGGTACACCGCACGGTTGCACTATAACAGTGTTGGAGCCTCCTTCCACTATTACTATACACCGCAAGGTTGCGCTATAGCGTTAGAGCCTCCTTTCACTCTATTGTTTCCTTGCTCAAATGGTATGTTGAGTTGAGACCCCCCTTCTTCACAGCTCGCCTTCGTTGTATGTTATATTCTGGGCACGCGCCTTGTTTGTTCGCTGGATGACTACAACAGCAGCACTTATTATGTACATGTATCGTGTACAACATCATATCTCGTCTACCATTGGCCTTCCTTGCTGTATAAGATATCACTTGTATTCTATAGAATCGCCTGGGTTAATTAACGCCAGCCTCGATCTAAGTACACCCTAATTTGATATCACGTGGCAGCGACATGAGGAGCGCGTTATTGATTGATATAAAAAACGTAAAATTTCGTGTCGAGACTCACTTTCTTGTTTGGTTCTTGCTTATTTCCTCGGATTTATTTATTATTATAGGGTTTCCACGTAAGAAAAAAGACCAACAGATCTTTCATGCAGTTGTTTTTTTTGTTTTTCCGCAGATTTTGAGAGATTTTAGTCTTTCTTGTTGTGGTCTTTTTTCCAAAAAAAGAGAACAAAATCTCGATTGGTGTGGTCTAAATTTTTTAGACCAGGTATGAGTAGCCCGCTCTTGTTGCAGCTGAAAAGCGCCATAAACCCACAAAAAA
>JAYJME010001549.1:270-16099 GCA_036873775.1 Costaria costata
GACAACTTTTAGCCGTGTGATTCCAGGATTATGATACCAAAAATATCTTGAATCGCTCCTATAGCTCAACCCCAGGGCCTCTGCATGACTTGAAACCTCCGTGAGCCCAGTCTCCTGCCCCTGCCCTACCAGATTCGCTTTTTTTTGTCTGGTTCAAATCGGGCACCAAAACATATCTTTGTAAGCTGTATCACATGGAGAATGGCTACAAAAAGTAGCCCCGTTTTCTATACTGTATGCCTTACGTTTATATAATGAAGTGGAGAAGGCGGCTCATTTTTAGAGCTGATTTTTCTCCAAGAGAGGGGCACAAACAAACATCGAAAATGGTGGGGCTGACTGGAAAGATATTGTCGAGAGAGACATTTCCATAGACTCATCACTCGGCCTTCGCACGCTCTCCTGTTTCGAGAACCTCAGCTTTTGGCAGTTCGTGTATTAATATAGCGAGGCAGAGAGAGGCTAATAATGTAGTATGATAGAGGGTGTAGTTCCATTATGTTGATATTTTATGAGGCTTTTCATTGGAGGAGAGCTCTGCATCTCCCTAAAAAAAAAACGGGCTTTGATGTATATACTCTTAACCCTTTTAGCACCGCAGCACTGTACAGAAGAAAACTGCATTTATTTGACTGTAATTCCAAGTGATTCGTCCACAAGACGGAAGTGCGCGCTTCTAAGCGGGTTATGACCTGACGAGCATAATCAATCCCATGATGATGATGGCCAGGGCCTCTAGAAAACGAAACTAACTACTGTACCTATTGAAAAGCAAAACGATGTCGACGCGTGCTACGATAGAGGTTGCACTTTTGACACATAATACATGCTACGATATCTCTAGGTGCACCTTCTTTTTTCAAATGTTCCCCACCTGGGAGGCTCTGTATCTCATCCAAAACCCAAATTTGAGAAATATTGTGAGCTTAATAACCCGATGAGCCATCCCATGGCCTACTATAGGTACAAAATTAATTATTTTGCAAAACAAGAATAATGGTTGAATCCCGACGATTTTTGGGTTAAGGAGCTCCATCGTCAAGATTTGTTTTTTAGCCAAAAACTGCTATTTTACCTCTCTCTGTCGTACATATTATAGCACGCGTCTTTTGACTTTTTTTGTTTCTGAATAACGGGGCTGAACCCTTTTACTACCCCAAAAACTATTCCACACTATTTCCAAGTAGTTTTCCCCCTAAAAACCTTTTCCGGCTCTTAAGGGGTTATATATAACCCAAACTCGTCCGAATGTCATTCTTGTTTTTTAGCAATATGATCCTGTTTAAAAGCCTACTCCACGGGTTTGCTCGTCGGGGCGTCCTTCCACTGCACTCAATAGTAGTGTACCGGTTTTCTGGTGCGATATGGAGGAGCTCCTAAAAAATTAAGTGAAGAGCCTCAGAATTCAAATGGTGCACCTCTATCGTAGAATGGATGGATCTGTCGGGTAGTTGTTTTAGCAGTCAAGAATCCCCTTAACCCTATTTCACTACCCCAAAATATCATCCCACACTATTTTCGACCAGTTTTGTCCCCCCAAAAAAACCGTTTCCGGCTCTAAAAGGGTTATAACTCTTTTACTGCTGCCGCAAAAGAGCATCCCACACTGTTTCCAAGTAGTTTTGTCCCCAAAAACTATTTCCGGCTCTAAATATATATGATGTTTTGGTCAACAATGCTACCCCTGTAAGTGTACCACGCATCTATCTCCTGTTACACTGCTGTAGTAGATAGAGCTGTCGCATGAACGGTTTGTAAGCATATCCACACGGGGCCGGGTTCGTCGTTTTGATCTCAGTCATAAAATATGTACTTGTATGGTAACAGCGCGTTCGTTGACAAACAGCGGTGCCGACCCCTGATACATGACAACCGCGCCGACCTGACCATGGAGTACCTGGTATGTATATAACTGCGCCGACCTGACCATGGATTGCGCCTGAAGCCCCTCAAGAAGCCACAGTGCTAAGAGGGTTTCGAAGCGACCTTCGTAAAATCTAGCACGCCAGAGTAGGGAATATAATGGGTGACGACTGTGGCGACACAGACGAGCATCTTCGGGACGATGTCAGGCGGACCAAACCCGGAACCAGGCCGACCAGAACCCACAACCGTCATTGACGTCATTCCACAACCGTCATTGACGTAATTCAATACAGTAGTTGAGAACGACCTCCACCTAGTGTTCCGAGCCATAGAGAGACCCAATGAAAAATCTCCCCACACGCGTGGGGGACTGGGGCTGGGTTGTGGACGCCTGCGGCCGAGGAAGCCGGCGAGGAGTACTTGGGGGTTACTGCAGATGCTGTAGACTATAGGAGGAGCTAGTATATAGACTATGTACCAGGTACAGTATGGATCCACCACTAAGAAACCTCTAATCCGAGCGAGCCTTGAAATTTATTTCTGACACAAGCGTGACACCTTCCTTGAGCAGCCTTGTTTGAGCATAGTTGGATATTAAGTAGGAATATTATCAATAATAGCGTAGCGCTGGCAGACTGGGCACACTTTCTTAATTCGAAGTTCTTAGCGTTCCCCAGCAGTAGCCTTTACCGCATGTATGTCTGAATTATTATCTAGGATACAGTATAGAAATCGGGGTTAGGGTTAGGGGTCTAAAGTAGTAGTGTTTTCGGCGTTTTTCGAGATATCCCCTCTCGTAACACTGGAACCACACGCGGGCCAAGACGAATTCCCCGATTTCCATACTGTATCCTAGATAATAATTCAGATTTGTGGTAAAGGCGGCTCTTCCCCAAAGAGTGAGACTATGTGTCTGTTCTTATTTCGACCGTTTCTTGTCCGTGGGCCCGTACACTGTACATACACCTCCCGGCCTAGGTTCGAGAATACAGTTCGGTGGCATTTTTATGAATATATATTTCGGTCGACCCGGCCCAACCAAAGCTAACCCTTAACCGTAACCTTGTAGGTAGTAAGTACCGGGGGGATGCTACAGGTGGGAAGAAGGGCTGACATGTTTTTTTAGCGCTGTACACCACTTGACTTGGGCGATGGTTGTCGATAGTGTTTGGTTTGATTGATGTCTTGGCCGACCCGACCCAAACCAAAAACTCCTAACCCCGCTAAACGTAACCACAACACGCATGCTACCACACGATAAGGAAGGGTGTTGTTCCATGTGTTTCGTGATGACGCATGCTACTATTAGTACGGCAGGGGCGTTCTTCAATGTGTTTCGTGATGACGCATGCTACTATTAGCAAGGAAGGGGTGTTGTTCCATGTGTTTCGTGATGGCGCATGCTATTATTAGTGCGGCAGGGGTGTTGTTCCATGTGTTTTCGTGATGACGCATGCTACTAATTGTACGGTAGGGGTGTTGTTCCATGCTACTTTTTCAGGCTCCTCGTTTGGGGAGCTCTGCACCCCCCCAAAAAAATAAACAAAAAATGGGCTTTGACGAAAGGTGTGCCCTTAACCCGATGGGAAACCCCCTCAAGACCAAGACATAAAAACGAAAACAAACAGTGTAAAACCGAACGATAATGGGTAGTAGTGTAGTTCCACAACCTTAGAATATCTCCGTCAGTCAGAAACAGTTTTGACCCATTTAAGTGCTGACACATCCTACGACAAGGGTGTACCTTCTTTTTTCTGAGAGGTTTCCCACTTGGTGGGGGGCGTATCTTGCAAAAACAAGAATATGATCCCGACGATTTTGGGTTAAATAGCTCCGTCGCTCAGAAAATATTTTAGCCAGAATGTGCCACCCCTGTCGTACGCAGGTGTCCCGACCCCAGCCCTCACGCTAAACCTGGCCCTAGCCCTACCCCTACACCTGATCACGATCCGCTCCATACATGCGCGCGGTCAAGAAAAAGGAAGACCCGTTGCTGGGTGGTGTGGAGCTGTCGATATAATGTGCGTCGAGGATCGCTGGGACTAAATAACTCAAACACCCGAGAGACACAGATCGGTGGGTTGTGAAAGCGGTACAACATCAATAGAGTACGCAGACAACATCACGGGGGCTTACTCTCTCTCTCTCTCTCTCTCTCTCTCTCCCTCTCTCTCCCTCTCTCTCCCTCTCTCTCCCCTCCCACGCCGCACATCCTACCTCGGACCTTGTACCTTGTACCTTGCAGACTGGAAGGTGAAGGACGGCGGCGTGCAATCGTTATACGAAGCCCACAAGGCAAATGTGAGGGGTTTGTTGTAACCACGAAATACACAGTTAAAGGGGGGGGGGTACAAAGTTGTGCAAGAAGAGTGTACGCATGTTGTGCACAATAACATAAACTTCTGCGATGGAAAGGCCTTCATGCCATCATGCAAATAACCCCGCTAGGATGCAGCGAGCGAAGCAAGAGGACGACAAGACCGTGCTTGCCACTTGTCCCCTTTGGATAGCAACACCAACATTATGTTCCCGGCACTACTGCGCTTGCGGTTTGCAGGACCTGGCGCAAAATACAAATAGAAGTAGGGCAAAGTCCACACACAAAGGTACGACTATGTATCGCTCAGAGCAATATCCGCACCGTAGTCTCGACCTCGTACATGCGAATCTTCGCGAAAACTTGGATACTCGGAAACCTCGCAAAGCGTGTACCATTAGGCACAGTCCGCCTGACCCCCCCCTCCCCCGCGCCTTGCACAGCTAGCAGCGCATTCTGTAGATAACATGCCAATCGTGACGACAGAAAATCTTAGATCCTCGCCGCGAAAGCCAGGTGTATAGCGTGCATACAGAAGAACCTGCCCGCTAGCAAAGAGACACTAATTTGGCCCCGATGCTATTTTTTCTCTCTGATTGCCAGCACTGAGCACAGGCCACTATTGACTACTGCTGCTGCATGGGCTTTTTTAGCACGGCGGCACCCGACCCTGGACACCGTTTATTACGTCACTTGTGTTGTTGTTGTTCTGAGAAAACGAGCCTCAAAATACCTTACGACCGAAGTTCTTCACAGCGGCCGCCGTCTGCAGTGATGTTTGTTTGATTCGTTTGTTTGATTGGTTCTTACCTGTGTTGGTCGAAACTTGTCGTACGAACATCGCAGATGGCGCGGCGGGAGCGAGAACGGCCATCCACTACTACTTTTGGTCGCGACAACACCGACAACACCCCCGTGGCAACTCACCTGAACCCGAAAGCTATCACCACCACAACCAGGAAGGAGGGAGAGCGCGGAACGCCGAGCTTGCACAAGCCGCATACAGCCGCGCCGAGACTTCCCAGAGGTAAAATGGCGATTATTATGGTGTTCGTATTCGCATTTCTTGCATATCGGAACCATAAATAAATGCCCATATTATTATATGAGCCTTTAAACACCCGATAACCGATAACTAGCCAGATATTTATCGTGTCATATCGGATGGTCAAAACTTCCGACTCCGATACGATAACGGATAAGCGAAGCGGAACCCTATGTTTCTGCGACTGCTGTTGGTAGAGCCCTACGAGGGCGATTATTTGGTAACAGGTACGAATACACCAACATACGGAGGTGCAGGTCATGGTACTGCCGAGGAGCATTCATTTTGTGTTTTTTCTGGTACCTCACGTATAGAGTTTTGCCTTGGACAACCTCAATAACATGAGGGAGGGGACACTACAGTAGGGTGGCATCTCTCCTTTGGAAGAATGGCGTGCTTATGGGATATTGTTAGGGTACGACCTTGAAAGGCAGGTAATTACCTCAGAAATAGGTAATTGGGACGTTTTGGTATCGTTTGGATGGCGTTTTGGTACTATTAATAGGGGTCAACCTAAATTTAGAGGGGCGAGAGCCCCTCCTTGATCAGATGTCATCTAGGCTCCAGAAGAATAATAAAGCTCTGTCTCTCTATAATACCGCGTCTGAAGAAGCTCTGGAAGAAATTGAGTAGCACCAAGGACTATTAATAGCTTAATAGACAGACCTGCAGGGGATACTCTGTGTCTCCACCCCAATATCTTAACAATATCCGGACACTTCATTTTCCGGTTTTAGAACCGATACGATATCCGACATATCGGTACTTCCGATACGATGCCCGACACTACGGCAGTAGTTCGTATAGCTACGAGTATACACCACATTGTTTGGTATTGACGTAAAAAATTAAAAAAAAAAAACACGTCACCTGTGGGATGCAAGGATTTTGTCGAAAATCATGTCATACTCCAGACATGCGCTAACGGCTACTGCTGCTCTCTACCTTCGGATGCTGCATTGCTGTGTGTTTTTGCGTGTTATCATGTACATTGCCCGATCGAAATATCCCACGCAGCTTGCAAAGTTGAGTTTCGACGAAATCCCCGATCTCACACCTGATGTTTTTTTTCTTTTATAGCATTGAACGATGCTTTTCTCTCCTCAGCTTCGCACGCTGTAGTGTTGTTTCTGCTTATTATCATGTATATTGAACGTTGCATTTCTCTCTCTCTACCTGTGGATGGTGCACTGCCGTGTTTACGTGTTGTCATTTGTTGTCTTTTGTATTCTGTGATGACGAAGGGTGGACTGCCACGAAAACGGACGACGGAGATACGTACTACGTGAACCACATCGACAAAACCACCACCTGGGACCGCCCCGTCGCGGGCACGTCTCATGCCTCCGACCCTACCCAACATGTCGGTGAGAAGTGTATATCTCGAGGCAACCGGCCATCTCCCTCTCTTTTTCCCCGGTATGCCGGCGTAAGGTGGGAATCCCTGGATGGGTGAGGATCTCTGGATGGATGCGCGTCATAAATAGGGGTGTTGACAACAATTTCGAGCCGAATGCTCCAAGATCGTGCTTGGTACTGCGCGCAAGCAGTGTCAAGTTGGGGTTGAGGTGTTGGTATAGCCCCACCAGGGTTTGCCACCAGTTAGGCAGCGCAGAGTAATTTCGACTCTCTGACCACAAATACCCCTGGGGTAACCTGTCCAAAACAATTGAAAGTTTTCGTGCCACACGGACTGTAATGCTAGGCAGGGCGATCGTTTTGGTGCGTGTTGTGCTTGGCACTGCTTTCCAAGCAAGTAAGATTGTCCGTGTAGGAGGATAAACACGAATGCAAGTCACCCCATTGTGATCCATTTTATCGACATCGGCCAGCTGTTGACGCGAGCACTTGCCCAATCGTTCTTTCGCTCGCCGGTAGGTGCTTCGATCTCAGGGAAACCGAGACGCGCCAGTGACGCTTCCACAGCCAGCACCTCAACGAGCAGCGGGACTGCTAACACGAGCAGCGGCAGCACCAGCAGCAACAGCCATACAACCGGCGGTGGGACCACAAAGAAAAGCAGCAGCAGCAGCAGCAGCAGCAGCAGCCATAGGAGGGCAACATTGACAAACGCTAGAGCGAAGGATGTTACGTCGTCCTCGGATCGACGACGCGCAGGGGAACACGCATCTGCCGGCGCTGAGGAGTCGACCTCGAAGCTTCCGATCGGTGCGAACTACCCCCCCCCCGCCTTTGCAAGAGAGCAAACAAAGTTATTCGACGTTTTCAACCACACCAAAGAAATGCGCACAAGCTGCAGAAGTCCGCCCCACAAGCGGTTTGTGTTGGCCACGTACTGTAGTGTACCTGTACACTATTGTGCGCTTTGTGGGATCAATTGTGGAAGTTTGAAGCGAAAAGAGATAATCCAGTATGCTGATTTCGTCGCCGGTCTGCTCTTGAGACATGTAGTATGTTCCAAACGTGTTTTCGCGCGCCAGGTGACAGCACCCCGCTTACAGCAGCAGCAGCAGCAGTGTACATGTACATGTAGAAGCAGTGGTGCGCGCTTACGGGAGTGAAATCCATGCCAGAAGAGATGTAGGCTGCTATACTTCCTACACATGTATACACTGTTGTTTCGTCGTCGATCTGCTCTTCTTGTCGCATTGTGTCTTTGCCAATCTTTTGGTTTTTTGCGCCAGCTGATGGACCCCATTTTTTCGTACAGCAGTATAGTGCAATACATCTTGGAAGTCAGAACAAAGAAGCGATACTCTACCTACTGTACTATGTAAGGATATTACTACAGTACACCAATTTCGTCGTCGGTTTGTTCTTGACGCTTGTTGTCTTTGTCAATTGTTGGTTCGCGCGTCAGGCGGCGGACAGGTCTCAGCGAACACGAAAAACACAAAAGACGCGAAATACACCAGTCACCCTCGCGGAGGCAGCAGCGAAACGAGCACGAGCACCGCAAGCAAGAGCAGCAGCAGCGGCAGCAGCACCGGCAGCAGCACCGGCAACCATCATAGGAGGTCAACCTCGACCAGCGTCTCCACAAGCATCAGGCCGAAGGAAGCTGCGCCGTCCTCAGGTCGCCGACGCGTGGAGGACAAGCCATCCCTCGGCACTAAGGGAACAACCTTGACCCTTCGAGATGGTGCGACCCGCCGTCGAAAGTCATGTGCAGTAATTGGTGCCGGTTAGCCGCGTGCATTCTTAGTTAGAAGCTTCTATTTATTGGACTACTTCTGTCGGGCTATTTATTGGACTACTTCTGTCGGGCTACTTTAGTCACGTGCTGCATGCAGTAGGCCAACAGGTAAGGGCTTCTAACTATACTAACATGCATGTATTGTGCTCGATCTACCCTTTGCTAAAAGAGCAATCTGATTGCCATAGGCTCTAAAATATTGGCTGTTTTTGTCGCCGGTGAGCTCTTGGCATAACCTCGTTGCTATTCGTTATTTCGTCCGCCAGCAGGCGGCGTGACCGCGGGGAGACCGGGACGCGCCATTCGCCCTAACCCAGTCAGCAACACAGCCAGCACCGGCACCACTCACGGCAGCAGCCTTACGGGGGGTGTCGCGACGTCCTCAGGTCGGCGAGGGGTGGAGGACCGATCACCCATCAAAGATGATGAACTTTCGATGAAGCGTGCGAACGGTACGTCCCCCCCCCCCCCTTAAACCCATGGTGTTGGTTTCCGTGTATGTATTGTGTGCCTAGTGCCATCGATAGCGCTGCGACTTGACTGACTATAAGTCGCCGACTAGCTGTTAGTTGGTTGACCTCACAGCAGTATCATCTGAGAATGTAGTCAACTTTAAAAATAGACTTGTTTTTTATTTTTGTTTTTAGGTTTTCATAAAAAACCAAACGAAGAGCCTACACTCAAGAGAGACAAATGTAGAAATACCATGTCTTCACCCTCTTCACGCCTCTGCGCAGGACATCCTAACAAACTCCGGCTCGGCAAGATATGAATGAGAGAATGCTCTCGCAGAGACACCCTCCTCTATATCACAAGTGTAGCCGGCCCACTGGGTGTTGGATCTGACGACGAGGCTTGTTTCTCCAAGCTGTTTTATATCTGCAATCTGATGGTTCAGCTGCGCTCTCCAGGACTAATTTCAGCGCCAGAGGCGGGCTACCCTCGCCAGAACATTCGTGTCGTGGACCATGCCCAGACCTAGGGCCACTATACCTTGCGAGTAGATATTGGAATGGAGGCTCACAGGGCAAGGGGTTTGTGGTGTTGCGTCTTCGTTGTCGTGAGTAAAGCGTCGAGGCGCGGCGTTTCTCAACATGTCTCTACGTTCCTGTGGATACTTTTGGTCGGGACTGTAAGTGTTGCACGATTGGATTTATAACCCTTTTACTACCTCAAAAAGGTATCCTACACTATTTGCAAGTAGGTCTGTCCCCAAAAACCGTTTCCGGCTCTAAAAGGGTTAAGTTGGGAAATATTTAGAGCTTTGCGTCATTGTATCGGACGTGCTTCGATTGCTTGCGGTGTTTTTATCGATGAAGTTAAAGTCTTACTACTGTAGACATCCAGCACACTCATAATCCCATAGCCATCGAGGTTCAAGGATGATACCTGCACTGCACGCCATTGCGACACAACTGCAACAATTTCGTCGTCGATCTGCTCTTCTTGCCGTGACCTCTTCGCCTATCGTTGTTTCCTTCTTGCGCGCCCCAGCAGATGGGCTGATCTCAGGGAAACCTAAAATCGCCATTCGTTTTCCCGTGGACAGCATCGCACAGAGCGCCGGCCCCACACACAGCACCAACAACAACAACAGCAGAGACAGCAGTAACTACAGGAAGACGACCTCGACAAGCACCAGAGCAAAGGAAGCTGCGCCGTCCGCAGGCGAGTACCGGGGGAAGGGCCGGTCTTACGTCGACGCTGGAGAAGTGGTCTTGAAGCTTCCGATTGGTACGAACCCCCCCTCCACCTCGAACCCATGGTTCTGTTACTTATTGGGGGCTTGCTGTAGAATTTTCTACCGTAGAACAGCCAGCCTGTTGCCGCGCGCCAATGTAATGCTTTCGCCAATCGGCATTTCACGCACCAACAGGCGGGCTGATTTCTGGGGAACTGAGAGGCTCGGCAAGTGTCAGAAGGAGGGCAACTGCGCAGACCTCACGTCGCCGCCGCGAGGGGGGACAATCGTCCGCCAGCACTGGGGAGTCCAACTCGCAGCTTCCGATTGGCGCGGCCCCCCGCTCGCAGCTTCCGGTTGGTGCGCAGCTTCCGATTGTGGTGCGCCCCCCCCACTTGCAGCTTCAGATTGGTGCGCCCCCTCTTAGGCGTGCTGCTGTAGCGGTGCACCTTATGTTGGCTAAGGCTGTGCGCTTGAAAATGCGCACGCCCAGACACTGATCTTTGCAAAGAGATGAATGTGCAAACCGAGAAAGCTACCGTAAGAAATGGTATTGCAAACCGCAAACGGAGTTGCAACGGTATGGTGCAGGCGTTATTGGTAGCTTAAGGAGCCCAAGCGACGACAAAGCGACGACAAGGCGACGACAAAGCGACGCCTCTTTCTTAGCACGCACCCTCTGCCCCTTAAAGGACTCGACTCGACTCGGGTCGTGCTCTCTTGTGCCTCGTGTGGACGCTTCTCTTGTGTGCTTCGTTTTTTCCACCTTAACTTCTTCTAACTGCACCTACTGTACCTTGTTCGGCCAAACTACTTGGGGCTACAGTAGTTCCAACTGCATACAGTACAGTGGTTATTCTACTAAGCTTAAGACCCTCGGGGTTAAGCGTTTTCGGGAGATAAGAACAGGTAATCGGCTTTAATCCCTTCAGAAGAAACTGCTTGGAATAGTGGGCGATCACGAAAACGTTTAAAACCGAAAATTGAAATAAGTCCACTGAAATGGCCTCTCCGGAGGTGGTCTTAACGTCGGTATACCACTGCTGCAAAATGGAATACGCGTGAGAAAACGTTTTAAATGAGGAAACCTGTTGAGCGTCATATTGATAGTGCCTTCGGTCTGATCAGTCTTAACGGTACTTTGCGCGCCAACAGGTGTGCTGATGGGTGGGAAACCGAAGCGTACCAGTCGCTCTCCTACGGGCAGGAACAGCAGGAGCACCGACCCCACAGACAACCCCAGAAACAGCAGCAGTAGCAGCCATCGAAGGTCTACCTCGACAAGCGCCAGAACGAAGGAAGCTGCGGCGACCAGAGGTCGTCGGCACGTGGAGGACCAGGCTTCTATCGGCGCTAAGGAGCTAACCGTGCAGCTTCCAGACGGTACGACCCCCCCACCGCATCCGTGGGAGGCCTCATTTCGGTGCCTACAGAGCACGACTATTGTGCGGTTACTGTAGTGTGATCAATACTACTGTAGATGCATAGAAAACATTTAAGACCGAACATAGAAATAAGACGAATGAAATGACCTGTCCCGACGTGGTCTTAACGTCGATATACCTTTCTGCTGTACTTGGAATACGCGTGAGTTACTGTTGTAAATGAGGAAGCCTGCGATATTGTATTCGATATATTCAGTCTTAACCGGCACATCGTGCGCCAACAGGTATGCTGATGGCCGGGAAACCGAAGCGCACCAGTCGCTCTCCTCCGGGAAGGAAAAGCAGGAGCACCGAGCGTACAAACAACCCCAGCATCAGCAGCAGCAGCAGCCATGGAAGGTCCACCTCGACAAGCGCGAGAACGAAGGAAGCTGCGGCGACCAGAGGTCGCCAGCGCGTGGAGGACCAGGCTTCCATCGGCGCTAAGGGGCTAACCGCGCAGCTTCCGGACGGTACGAATCCCCCCACCGCACCCCTAGAAGGGCTCGTGTCGGTGCCTACAGCCCACGACTATTGTGCGGTTACTGTACGGTGGTGTGATCAATACTACTGTAGACGCATAGCAAGCTGGTCATCGCGTCGCCGGTTTTGCTCCTGGTATTGACTCATAATCTGCTCGCCATCGCCTGTAATATACGCGATTAACCTGAATAATAATGAGTAGGTGTATGGTAACCTGATTAAATCGTTTTTTGTTGTTCTCAAATTGTTTTTCCCGCTCGAAAAGCGGGTGGGTTAGTCTTGGGGAAACCGAGACTCATCAGCCGTTCTCCCAACTCCGTCGCCACCACCACCACCACCACCACCACCACCACCACCACCACAGCAACAACCACGGGCACCACCTCCAAAAGTAGCATCGACGCCAGCAGCAGCAGCAGCAGCAGCAGTAGCAGGAGCCATAGGAGGCCAACCACGACCAGCGTCAGACCGAAGGAAGTTACGCCGTGCTCAGGTGGCCAGACCGAGAAGGAGGAGAAGGAGAAGAAGGAGGACCAACCGCGTGTCGGCACCGACGGATCGGCCTTGCAGCTTCCAGATGGTGAGAACAGGGCGATCGTATATACGTTCCCATGCTATCTATTATGTTTACCCTGTCATACTTCTATCGCTCTCCGCCTTTCCTATAGCTTAGGTCTGGGTCAGATAACGGACACCCCCCCCCCCCCCCCCTCCCGACTACGGTGCGCAACCTCATTGTTATCGCGGGAAGAGGTCATCGTTTTCTTCCCTCGCCGACTCACGTCCGACTGCATGCATACGCACGCTTTTCTGCAGCCCGTTTATCGATTTGCATTGTCTCGGGTGTTTTGATTTTGTGTATATACTGCACTTCGGCTATGTTACTCGGGCGTACCAAACATGTTTGGTTTGTCAATACAATGGTAGGTATAACCAGGTGCCCGCAGAACCCCCCCCCCCCCGCTAATCACCCCGTTGAATTGTTTCTATGAATACAACCTGGACCTGTTCAAGCTAAACGCCCGAAGCCTTCTCCAACACCAACGCCTCTTGCAGTATATGCTCAAATGACATGTATTTCGTACCACAATGTCCCCCATCAACAGCGGAAGAACGCATCGGCGTCCGATGCACGTACAAACCAATGAATTCGGGAAAACGTGATGTTCAGCTGGGGAGCGCTCGGCAATGCGCTGCGCAGTTTTGGCGGTAGAGTGTTGCGTCTTTGCTTGCAGTTGTGTTGCCTCCATCCTTTTCCGTGGACCTTGCGCAATAACCTTCGATCACGGCTGTCCCTTCAATGACCAGCGGAGACCCGCTCTGGCACCACACAAGGGTCGGGCAGGGTTTGCGGGTGTGTTACCGAAATCTCGCCCTGATCGGACGCTTTCTCCCTCTCTGTGTCTTTCTGCGGCTCGTTTCGGCAGGGTGGAGCACTGCTTTAACTAAGAGTGGGAGGCGCTACTACTTGAACACAAATGACAAGACCACCACATGGGAGAAGCCCCGAGGCCCGGCGCTGAACGGTGCGTTTGACCGTTTACTTTCCGGCGTGCCACCGTTTCTCGAGCAGTATGAGTTCCTATGCCTTCCAAGCCGTACAGCAGTAGCACACAAAGCACGGTGACAGGTAGTCGCAAGGGGTGTGTTTTCGTTGGGGTTTAGTTTCCAACCAGGCCTAGTAAAAGCGCCTATTTTTATTACGTCGTGTCACCTTTACTGTATCGGCACGTGTTGGGCTGAGAAGCAGCATCACCACACGGACTATAAGAAACTAACGAACGCCGCCCGTCTGGTAACACGCGTCTGCGTTTTTTCTTCCTGTTTTATTCCCCCGGCCGTTGCCATGCTCGTACGACATACAGCAGCAACAGCAGCGGCCTCTCGAGCGCGAGCAAGACCTACTGTAGGTGTTACCGACCCAAAAAGGGTCCAAACTTCCCCGTCCGCCACTACCAGCGATCGCGACAACACCGTCAAAGGACAACCACGCCCCAATAGCGGGGAAGTGGCAGGCAAGAGCACGGTAGCACCTCTGGAGGTCGAGCCTAGCAAGAAGCATGACGAGACGACCGGCGCGGGGTTAGAGTCCCCTCGTGCGAGTCTGGTCGCTAAGGTCGCTAGCCGAGGAGGCGCGCCCCCCGCTCTCCCTCCCCGCCCTCATCACGATCATAAAACGGAACACTCTCGAGGGGGGTCAGCATCGAGTTCGTCGGACGTGAACTCTGCTACTAGCAGCAACGACAAGTCGCGAGGCGACCGCACAGGAATCTCCCGAGGCGAGTCATCATCGAGCCCGTCGGATAATCACACTGCTTCGAAAAGCAACAGCAGCAGCAGCAGCAGCAGTAGCAACATCACGCGAGACGATAGCACAGGGAAATCTAGAGGGGGGTCAGCATCGAGTTGGTCAGACGCCCACACTGCTTCGAGCATCGGCATCAGCAGCAGCAGCAGCAAGTCACGAAACGAAGCCGACATCGCCACCGGGGAAGGCAGCCAGGGGGTCGTGCCGCCGCCTCCAGACTCGAGAGAAACCGAGACCGGTCCGGCGAAGGCTGTCCAAAAAGGTCGTGCAAAACACAGCCGCCGGGGCGCGGGGAACACAGCAGGCCCGGCAGAGGAAAGTGCCTCAAGTAACGAGAGCGCCAAAGTGAGTTACTCTAGTTGAAGCCCGACTCCTACAGATAGATATACGTATACGTACCCTTGCTTGGTGTTGAGTAACATAAATACCTGGAGAGATAAGTTGCGTTTAGTAGAGAGTATAAACTCGAGGGCGCTCGGGATACGATACAGGGTAAATAAATACCCAGGTACGTCCAGAATATACTTATACCAGGCATACCCTACCAAACACACCCATTGAGCTGTTCCGATCTCGTTGGTCGACCAAGATTACATGGATGCATCCCGATATTCCCGCCCGTACGTAGGGTTTCCTCTGTAGGCAGCGGCCCGGATAGCGAGTTAAGATACGCATCTACCGGTCCAAATTATACCTATAGGTTATACTGTTGGCTATGGGGGCAAAAAGAGATTCCGATCCGACCCGAGCCTGAAAACCCGAACTCCGATACACAACCCGATATTGATTGGATCGGATTGGATCGGATCGGATCTCTAAACACTCCGATGCCGATACCACAAACGATATGCGCGACGGAAGTACGGAAATATTGGTCATGGTACTGCCGAGGAGCGCGCGTTGATTTTTCCTCTGATACCTCACGTCGGAATATTCACCTTAAGACACTCTCCTCTACAAAAAAAGGCGTGTTTTTGTCGGATGCCGGGTCACTCTTGCTTTCCGATTTTCCAATTTATCGTAAATTCCGGTACGATGTCCCACTCCACATTGTCACCAACCCCCCCCCCCCTCCGATTAGTTTTGTTTGTGTTATATCATGCACGTGTTGCGCGGATGAACGGGCCCCTCAGTATTAATAAAACCAACCACTTCGTACGTCAAATGTGTGCGTGTGTTTTTCTGCGGTCCCCATTGACGAAATCAACCATTCATGCCGTGTCACTGTTGGTGTTGCGATTTCTGCTTTATGAGGCCACGCGTCTCTCATTGCTGTAGGGGCTCCTCCATTGAGGAGAATTACTCGGACCCGATATCTCTGGATCCGGCGTGAATTTTACAATAATGCGTTACGTAGTAGCCCGTGGGGTTGTGTAGCGAGCTTTTTTTTTTACAATTATGTTCGAAGTAGGTAAAGTTGGGTGAGGTGCACGGTTTCTCAATAGGCGAAGAGCGTCAGATAAATCAGGCGGTATATATATATATATATATATATATATATATATATATATATATATATATATGAATCTATAAAGTATATCACAAACC
>JAYJME010001550.1:0-16091 GCA_036873775.1 Costaria costata
CCCCCCCCCTCCTCCGCCCACTCAAACCTCCCCACACCCCCACCTCCTTCAGTGTTACTACTAAACGATCTGCCCCCCCCCAGCCCCACAGGTATCTGACTCTGTTCCCGTCAAAAAAGACTTTATATCCTTATGTATCATTCATGAAATCATACATATCCACGCCCAATATTTGTGCACTTCCAGAGTGCCATGGCTGTTAGATCTTATTCCCCTCAACAAGGACTATAATTCCCTGATTAGGTTATATAAAACCCGTAGAACCGTCGATCGAAGTATCCCACGCCCACGCAGCTTGTTGTGTAGTTGAGTTTCGACGAAACCCTAAAACAACTGACGTTTTTTTAGTTTAGAGTAATACTGCTTGTTGCATTGAATACGAGCTTTCTGTTCGTGCATTAGCATTCGTGGCTATAGACTACGACCAGGTTAGTTAGTAAATTTGACAACGGAACTTGTATCCCGTCTACTAGAGTAGTCCATACCTAGTCTGAAGAGAAGAGTCATCAGTTCGTATACATTGTAGCGAGTACGAACAACAACGCATTTGATGCGAAATACAACATGCAGTGCTGCTGCTCTGCCGTGGCCCATGTGAGCGCATTTGCCTCGACGGCACGACGTTAGAAATTGAACCTGCCTTTGCTTTGCACTAATAATCAACTACGATTGTCTGCCGGCCATGATCGATGTCCGATTTTGTCCAGACGGGGAGTGCTACACAAACGGGCTGGACTGCTGCGACCCAGTACACGACTGCGATGAAGGCTTCTGTCACATCAGGGGCTCCTCCAGCACACACGGCAAGTATTGTAGCGATGAGATTGTAGTGGCTACGTAGGCTCGTCAGGAGCTCGCGCTGGTGGATATTTGTAACTGCCGCCGAACATTCGTTAAACTTTGTACCAGAAAACATGAAAATAATGATGATGTTTTTGTACATTTCCGGTCGGACTGCGCTGATTGCCGGCAAATCTCGAGCTCCATCCGGCTCACAAGTGAGGCCTAAAAATTTAGCGGCCTCGTAAATTTGCAATTGTCTTTGCTCGTAGCTAATGGCATATCGTCGTAGTATACCACGGTGTCACATAAATGTGGTACTACAGTACAGTACTACTACAGCATACAACGCGCCTTGTGCAGCCATTTCTTGGAATTTTATTTGTTTTACTGTAGGTCATATCGTGGTAGGCTTTACACTAAGGGATCTTCTGAGTATTGGGCTGTGGTCGCAGGCAGGCATTGCCTCTCTTCACGCCGGGTATTTACCACGAACATTTCGCTCATACATATGATATACTTGGTATACTGTAAGGCTTGTACTTGGTTTTACTTTTGGTAATAAAATAATATACTGTAGAATTTCATTCAAACATTGGCACTCGCCCTCCCTCACTTTCTACACCGGATTACTGTGCGAACCTCCCCGAAACATGACAGTCAAGTGCTATCGTATCGAAAGCATTGATTTGAATCCCAGCCCGAAGCTACATCAGGGTGGCCGTATTTTCGGTACACGACACCGTCAATCGCATATTCATTGTTTTACTGTTGTTGTTCAGCACACAGCTACGTACGCACGCACCACGTGCAAAATACGGCCCTGCCTCTACAGCAATGTAATGCGAACTTCGATGTACGACGTGCGACTATCATGTATATCTCGCCCTAAAACTCGTCAACGTACGGCCGGTGGCCCAGTGTAGAGATATCGGTAAGAGGGGTATGCAGTATGCCGTGCAGGTGCCACATGTTTTGATTTGTATTCAACAGGACTATATGAGTACAGCAAAGAAATGGTTCGGGCTGCGTAATCAAGGATAAAACGTCTTGACGACGTCATCATAACCATTCGCTCGCCCACTATAACCCATCCTCATCGTCACCGCCATCGTCGTCGTTGTCACCATCATTGCCATCATCATCATCATCATCATCACCGTTGCCATCACCACCACGTCATCACCATCGTTGACGCCATCATTGCCATCATCATCCCCATCATCGAACCCACCACCGTAATTGTCGCCATCGTTATACTTATCACCACTATCATCATCATCACCATCATCATCAGCATCATCATAACCACCACCTTCATCATTATCGTCAACATGATCATCATCGTCATCGTCGTCACGACCGTCATCATCACAATCATTATCGTCATCATTGCTATCACCACCATCATCATCATCACCATCATCATCATTATCATCGTAATGACCATCATCATCATTAACATTACCATGGCCACCATGATCATCATCATTATCATTATCATCATAATCATCATTATCATCATCACCATGATCATCATCATTAACATTACCATGGCCACCATGATCATCATTATCATTATCATTATCATTATCATCATAATCATCATTATCATTATCATCATCATTATCGTCTTCCATCATCGCCATCATCATCATCATCACCATAACCATAATCACCACCGCCAAATGATCATATCGATACTGATGACTATCGATGATGATGATCGGTAATGCTGATTACAGGTCAGGCCTGCGGGGAAGATTGCATCGCGTGCAACCTAAAGAACGAGGAGTGCATTGATGGGTTTTGCCGACCCGACGTGGGCAAAGAGTGCGCCGCCTTAGGTGAGAATCGCAACGAATTACATTCTCAGGTGTCAGGTGTATCAATGGTGCACGAAGTACAGTACTAGGCTAAACTCCTCCAGTACGCGAAATAGCTAAGTATACACCTGCTACACTACTATTCGTGTATTTTTCTAGGGAATAAAAGTGTAGCGTGCCAGCTATATCACTATTCAAACCAATGGCTACATTGGATAGTTGCCAAGGTAAATAATTAAGAGTAGTGTAGTGTATATAGGTATCCCAACGGCTATATTGCGTAGTCAGAAAGAATTTGCCCAAAACCTTTTTCCCCTACCGTAGCATAAACAATAGCAACGACTATATTGGATAGCTACCAAGGTATACAAGGATTGGTAATGTAGTCTACAGTATATAGCTATTCCAACGGCTATCTTTCACGAGCACCGCCTGTCAGAAAGAATTTGGCAAAACCTCTTGCCCCTATATACCGTGACATGCATCAGTATGATATATCAATGCAGTGTCTGATCCATCAGGTATAGTTCCTCAAATGCTCAACTACGGTATCGTCCTCTCAAAATGTCAATACACCCCCTCCCCGTCTTCCTTCAATACAAATTCCCGATCGCCCGCCTCGACTGTTCGGCTTGCTGGCGCCGGTACAGGGTCCGCGTGCAGCAACCGTATCCCCTGCTGCTCCACTGAAGAGGACTGCATAGTGCCCCCGGAAATGGACACACCAGAGAATTTCCTTCACAACGGATTCTGTGAGGTTGCCGAGTCTCGCACGGGTAAGTCCAGGCACCGGCCAAACGTTATTCCCCGGAGTGGTATCACCAACGTATCACTGAAGACATTGACAGAGGTTTGTGTTGGGGGTGTTCGTTGTACGAGCAGCAGTGCCCGCAATGTACGAGTCTCGCACGGGTAAGTGCAGGCAGCGACCGAATCTTATTCCCCGGATTGGTAGAAACCTAAAGGACATTAACAAAGGTTCGTGCTGGGGTGTTTTGTTGCATGAACAGCAGCGTCGGCGGTTTTGGGGGTTGTTTGGGAAACAAGGCTTCACTACGTTGAACGTTAGGTTCTACCGGGGTATTACAGTTACGCGCAGTCCATGTATGGTACCAGCACTAGGGTATATGAAAACTAGGGCAGGCTGGATTTATCTTTTCATGAACGAGGTCATGCTACACTACTGCGCACGAAATTGGCGTTCCCATGTGAACTTCGAACTGCTCAGGTAACCCGTGCTACGATAGAGATGCACCCTATTTTTCTTAGGCTCTTCACTTTAGGAGCTCGATATCACACCCGAAAACTGTTTATGAGTAAAATGAACTGGAAGGGCATCCCGACGAACAAACCCATGGAGTAGCCGTTTACAAAAAGTTATATTGCTAAACAAGGATGACATTCGGACGATTTTGGGCTCAGGAGCCCCGCTATTCAGAAAAAAAAGCCAAACGGTGCAACCTCTATCGTCGTATCGTAGCACGCGTCAGATAATTGGGGTTTCCATGTGAATTTCGATCCTAAGTAGTTCCATGTTTTATTTTTTTCTAGTGTCTGGAAGTTTGAGTCTTAGTGAATTCCCGAATTGCCGTTGAAACAAATCCCAAACCATTCGGTGCAAAAACACAGGATCAATCTCTGAACAAATAGGCGTGATCATTATTGACAGGAGGACTGTTGTGCGGCAACGGTATACTTCTTAACCCTTTTACTGCCCCCAAAAAGTACCCTACACAATTTCCAAGTAGTTTTGTCCCCAAAAAACGTTTCCGGCTCTAAAGGGGTTAACCCTTTTACTACCCCAAAAATTATCCCACACTATTTCCAAGTAGTTCTGTCCCCAAAAACCGGTTCCGACTCTAAAGGGGTTAAGGCGTTGCGCCTGATATTTTTCAGTTTCAGTGTTGGGGCAAGTTTGGGCGAAAAATATTGCTAAATATTGGTCCTACGCAGCACTTCTCAAATATTCGGGTGAAATGTTTTTTTGCAGACATGCCTTCGAGTACCCGGAACGGGTTCTCGTTTCTAAACAGAAAGGAAAATGTATGACTCTTCGATCCTGCGCGGAATTTCCCTACTTCTCTTGGCGTTTTAGAAAGCCTGCCGCTAATCGGGACGTCATTTCGATGCTAGCGCCAGCCCTTGGTTGTCCACTAACAAATTTCCTATGACGTCCTCGTCCCCTGCCCGTGGTGGCCAGTATGGTGCTGCAATAGACATGTGGCCAGTGACTAGTGGGGGCACCTTCAGATTGTTCTGTTTGCTGGCGATGAGAGCAACTCGGAAGAGCGATTGCCCCATATGTCTGCACTTTTAACCCCTTTAGAGCCGAAAACGTTTTTTTTGGGGACAAGCCGACTTGGAAGTAGTGTGGAATACTTTTTGGGGTAGTAAAATGGGTTAAGAAGTTAGGCTGTTAACCCCTTTGGAGCCCCGAAATAGCGACCTAAACAATGATGATGATGACGTTGGTGTTAAAAACTGTCTACGAGCAGGGTGTTCGCTCAGCAGCATGGGGAGCATCGTGTTGCGCCGGGGCCGTACGACTGCCTAGAGCTTTTACTCGGACACCAATCTGGATCATCCCCCAATCATGCAGTGGGCGTTGTAGTAATCGCCACTTTCTAGCGCCAATTTTCCCCTCTGAAGTCCCAAGAGGGTTAAATTCCACGACATGCACCTGACAGTACCTTGGGGTTGTTTATCACGCGGCACCAAAACAAACAAAGAAAACACCCTACAGTGGCTTTCCGAGAGGTGATGAGTCGCTCGTCGGGCTGTGGCCAAAACGCGGTAGTGCAAGTGGGGGTATTGTACTGTAGTCCCCCTACCGTAGAAGGATACCGTTCGAGTAAGTATTGCATGCGGCATTCGTGGCGGGCACAGCTGGCGGCTTTTGTGGCGGTACCAGCCTGTATATATGTATACATACCAGTATACCGGGGTACGAACCTACACTCCACAGCATGTCCTCCCCTTACCATGACGACCTGTAAGATGTCGGACAGACTTGTTTACGTCCCTTTTCTCAACATTTAGCATACAGCATGAATTGTGCGTATATATCGTAGCCTACATTATGTGTATATATACTAACCACCATTGATTGGATGCATCTATCCTTGCCTTGTGTACGCCCGTTTCCCTCTCTATGGGTGGTCCACGGCCCACCCTCGCAAACCAGGCGAGTCATGCTCGACGGCCGACAACTGTAGGTTCGAATTCGACCTCTGCGTCGATGGCATCTGCAAGGTTAACCCCAGCGTGCAAGAAGATGCCTCAGCCAAGACCACCGTATCCGTCAGCGCCAACGCCTACGACACTCGCTCAGCGGCCAACAACGGCTGCGGCAGCGCCGGGTGTCTGCCGGAGTTGACACGCGACAGCAACAACGCGGATGGGTCTAGGTGGTCGTGCAGCAAGAACCTGGGCGAAGGGAACTGCTACATTGAGTACACCTTCGACGAGCCTCAGGACGTGATCAGCATGAACATCGCCTTCCACAAGGGTGATGAACGCACCCGTAAAATCAAGGTGTGCTAACGGCATGAATGAGCTGTTCATGAGCTACACTGCAGTGTGTACGGCACATCGGTTGTTAGGGGCGACGCCCCGACGCGTGCTACGATAGAAGTTGCACGTTTTTGTCTAAAATCTGTTTCTGGATGACGGGGCTTCTTAGCCCCTGTAGAGCCGGAAACGGTTTTTGGGGACGAAAATACTTAGAAATAGCGTGGGATGTTGTTTGCGATAGTAGAAGGTTTAACCCAATGTCGTCGGAATTTCGTTGCTTTTCCACGCGAGTTTCGTTGTACACCTAGAAGCCATGGAATTGTTCATCCCGTAGCAGTTTCAGTTTTCTCCCAGTCAGGTTTTGGGAGAGGACATAAAGCTCCTTAAGTGAGGAACCTTAGAAAGAATATGGGACACACCTCTACCGTATTATTGCATGTGCCCCCCTACGTTCGGTATTCTGACCTCGTATTGACCGTTCTGAAAACATTGGCTGTAAGTAACTCACGTGTGTGCGTGGACCGAAAAGCACCATAAACGATCATGTGGTACAGTAGACAGACTCGTAATTCCTAGCACCTGTTTACTCTCCACGTATTGTTTTCGTTCTCACCGCAACCGCGCTTCATCGCACCACGTTTCGACGTCGGCCGTTTGTTCCAGGTACTGGGTGACGGCTCAAAGCTCGGCACTTTCACGTCGAGCGGCAACACTCTCGACTTTGAGAACTGGACCCTCAACGCCAACGAAGTGTCTACGATCAAGCTCGTCGCTCGTGGCCTGCGTAAAAACGACTGGCTTAGCATCACCGAGGCAAGCCAGCTTTAGTGTCGTCTCCGCTGACCTGACACCCCTCGGCGACCTACACTGTACTCTCCTGCGCACGTCTTCGCGGTTTGATTAACACCTCTGCTCCCCTCCGGTTTGTCTCTTGTGCGTGCAGGTCCAACTTCTGGACAAGAACTACGTGAGCTCCTGCTACTCGTAAAGACCACCCTTCTCAGGGAAAACCCACTGCATGGCTTTCAGCACTGAGCCAGAAGACCCACATATGATGCGCACTGCGCATTAAATCCGTCGGTGACGTTTTCTTGTTATCATCGACGAGCGGGACAGGAGCTGGTGCTTCGCGGGTGCTCTATTAATAGTACCACTACGAGTGTATACCCTGCTACCATTAATATGATAAGTAGCACAAAACAAAGGATCGCATACACTTCGTATATTACTTCGGGGATTTCTCCGAGTCCCGCGGGTCTTTTCTCACACTCTCGGCCATGGAGAACGCAGCGCGGGCCGGCGTGTACACATCGCTCAAATTTGGACCCCGGTCGAGGTCCGTGGGACTTGGTCTGGGTGTTCAAAGTAACCAAAACTGGCAAGTAACCACGGGGGGCCGTTCCGTGTTGCCACCGCCACCCAGGTTTTAGAAACCTGTACTTCGTATACGCTTTTGTGTTCGGGTGAGTTGACATGCAATATTCAAGGTGGTTACTAGGATGTGACTTGGCCTGAAACAAGGAACATGGACGCATGGCACATGGAGACACATGTCGTTGCACCCATGGCTCCGTGGCATGACGTGCAAGGCACATGAATCCATGGCGCACGCGTGTTGTCGAACCACGCCAAATGTGTAACGTGTAGTACCAACAAACCTGTCAGGAGACGTCACTTCCATCCGTTGTCGGACGGCAATTTTGCAACATTTCACCTTGACTGACGGCAAACTACTAGATGTTTGTGTGTATTTATCGCTCGGTTATTCAGCCTTGGCCGCTCCAAGTTTCTCTCTTGACTGGCCACGTCATGACATGCTTAGCACCCACCCCACACACTCAATCTGAAAGGAATCTCTCAGAATTTTCCAGCCGATGATTTGTTTTCGTTTTTCGTTCCATGCCGTTGCGTAATAATGTAAAAAACACGTCAGCTGTGAATTCTTCCGAGCGTTCGATCGTCTGAACGCATGGCACATGGAGACAGATCTCGTTGCACCCATGGTGCCGTGGGACAGCACACAAATACGTCCAAGGTTCATGGGTCCATGGCTCACGTGGGTTGTCGAACCATGTCACACACATCCACACGACCGCACGCCCCCACACGTATGTGTAATACACGCACAAACACGCAGCCCCACGCCCACACGCAATCTGCAAGTAAAGTCTCAGACAAACCCAGTCGGAGCTTTGTTTTAGTTATTAGGTTACGTTGGTATTCTCCTTGGAAGTAAGAGGGCGGCCGCGAGTTATCCCCGGGCGTCCATCGGTCGATTCTCCACCTGACAAGCTGCTTACTCCAGTCGTATATGCCGCAAACACGTCGTTGTATACACCAAACCGTTGCCACAGTACAGCAGCAATCGCAAGTCGTCGCTCAGACATTTTTCCGTATTTTCGTTCGGATCGCATGAACGCATGGTGTTTTTCACGGACATTGGGCAACCCTTTACTGACATTGGGCAACCCTTTACTGCAGCGGTTTCGTGCACATCGGGCAATACTGTGCTACTGTGGTTTCGTGCACCAGAAAATAGTTTCCATTTTCGAGACTAGCCTGGAGTATAACTCTTAGAGGATTTAGCGCACAAACGCTGTTCGGGGCTAACGTTGCATTGTGTACCGTCTGCGTGCTAGGCATCCACAACAGCGCGGTGCCCGTAATGCCTATCAGGTATGTATATAACAAGTAGCGGGTTACACGTGCGCCCCTACGATAGGTTCGTCATACGGCCGCCGGTCAGGAAGTGTGAAGGGGCGTTTTTACTCCGTCCGGTTATTGAGGGGGCCCGGTTTTGGACTGTTCTCGAAAGGCAGACCAGGCTCCAACGGGCGTACAGTAGCGTGCGACGAAGAACATATATCATCACTGTGCCCAACTCGGGGTGTCCAAACTTCTCCACTTCATTTATCACGCCTTGTAGTTAGGGCGTAAAATGCAAAGTGTTCATATCCGAAATATTGACAGGTTCGAGCACCACTCTTCGAATGCTGGAACGATTACATTTCCGAGGTACCGTACTCTGTCAAATATTATCACCAAACTAGCGCAGGGGGCATTCCTGTATGCACCGCCCAGACGATGCGCAGAATCTACGCGATCCCGTGATCTCTTTGGAACTTAGAAAAAATACGTCAGGCTTGGTTGTCCAATCAAGCGACTACTTGATGTCTGCTTGCTTTCCAGCAAGGCTTCCCTCTGACTCACTCGTGACCAGCGTGGGAGTGCTGGCCCATGCGCTCGTCGCATAGTACAATTATACAACTGGGTTTTTGGGGTCCCCGTGCCCCATATTTTTCTACTGTTCTGTGAACCCCGATCCCCGCTGCAGACATCCCAAATTCTCAATAGGTACAATAAACCACGTTTTGTTCCTTGGACACTCCGTTAACGGAGGCCGATACTGCGTATACGAACAAACCTAGCCCTTATTTTCTGCTTCGTACCTTATATGTTTTTGCGATGTATTTCACGATATTAGTGGGGCCGGTCTTGTGGCAACCGGCTAGATTCCGGTGGCGAGTGATTGCCTCAACAACACAAACAGCAACACCAACACCGCCACAAAACGTTGCCGTCACCTCTGCGATAGTGGCCACGATAACTACAAGCAATAGGACCACCTACCACCATTACCATCACCGTCACCAACACTACGACCAGCACTACAAATACTACCACCAACAACAACACTACGGTAACGCCAGCACAACAAACAACAACAACAACAACAACAACAACAATAACACAGGCCGAACCCCCCTGCCTACTGGTTCGAATCGAAGTGTTCACCGCCCGGTTGCGGTCGTATCACTCTTCTCCTTAACCTTTGAGAGTGTCGGTGAGCGGCGGTGGCCGGACAAAGCCTGACGAACTTTCCCATTCGAGCGGGGAGCTCCCCCACCTTGCGCGGCCGTTGACCGCCGAGAATCGCATTGAGGTCCCTATCTAGTTCCCGCTCCTCCTGTGGCGCATATATGTGCGGACATTCCAAGCGCAAACGAATGGAGCTCATAAGGTAAGGGGTGTTTCGAGTGAGCTCGGGTGCAAACACCAGATTAAATGTGTAAAATAGAGTTAACGTTATGTTTGGTGAATCCACCAGGCCGTGGCATAGAACGCCCACCTACCGACTGCTTTCTCGGGCCATTTCGAAGGCAGGATATAGTTGTTTCGGCTATATGGGTTGTGCAAGGGATACCTGCGCGGAGTGGTGTGACATGTCTCAAATGTAAGACCCGAATAGACTGTTTTGCCTCACATGGAGGCATTCAAACGCAGACGCATGTCCTTACCAGTCGAAGAAGGCCGCGACCCCCAAGGTTTCGGGATACCAAACGAGATACCCTGGTACAGCATACAGCATACAGCATACAGCAGTATCTGAGGCATATATTATATGTGTGAAGGTGTTGTCTCCTTACCTACCAGGGGGACAGTTGTACTACATTTACCAAACCCCAGGATGCCCTTTGTACAAACATGTGATTAAATGAGAGAAGAGCGGCTCAGTGCAGAACAAGCTGCTATACAATCCTCAGTGGGTCCCCCATAACAAAACATACACCCCCCCTCGTTGTCTGACATAAACTACATCCCGGTGTACAACACGGCCGGTGAGCTTGTTGGCCTGACCTTTCTTCGACGTGGACGCGATCCGTATAGGGACGCCCTCGTCCCCTTCTCCGTCTCGCCTTCAAGCGAGGGTGAGCTGGAATTGCGCTGGTCAAAGCTGTCCGATTTTCGGCGGTCTTTGAACGACCAAGCCTTCACGTTGTCGACGGCCGAGAGGCGCTTCTCTAGCACGTCGGCCAGCTTTTTCCTGCTCGAAATGAATCCAGTGTACGTACGCAAGCAGGGGTTGTAAAACATTATCGACTTTCCAAGGGAATGTGCAGCGGCTGACGCATCTTGCGGGCTTATACGTGGCCGTAGGATACAGACTGTACTGTTTGTATTACGTTGTCTGTTGACACAGTAGTTGCCTATTGGCACAGTAGTGCTTCGCCAATTACATGTTCATCGGTTTGGCCACTGCGTGTACTCCCCATCTCATATCGAGTGATGCGTAACTCTCAGTGGCGTTCTGGATAAGCCGTGTGTCACCGGTGCCTTCAATTTCTGCCGCCCGGTTCATGTGTGCATTCTTATCGCGCAGGGGGTACAGTGCTCACGTCGCACGTTGATTTCCATCCAAGAACCTTGGGTATGTTTCATGCTTATGGTTGTGTTCTTTGTTTGTGTTGACATTTTCGGTTTTGTGTGTTTCTTGTTTTCGACCCAAATGGAAGCAACTGCCAATACGTCACGCACGACGCTAGACCAGCCAAGAAAGACAGGTATGACTGTCCGCACTACGATATTACTGCAACACGTGTACTGTACTTATACTGCATGAAATGGCGAAGGTTTTCTAAGGGGCATGGCGAGTTACCTGTCGAATTGGAGGGGATCCACTAAATGGATCGTGTCGAAAATCAGAGCCTCCTTGACCTGAATCGCACGCGCATACACCATGGACAACGGCAAGGAGGGGATGGGTTTTGGCGTACAATTCTCGCTTTGGTACATCTGGAAACGTAATATAGGGCGCCTGATGCCTGCCCTATGGCTCATTAGATCACGCCGTGTGCCTAAAGGATACACATATGGGGGGGAGGTAGTGGGCGTGCAAGATAGGATTGCCCTCCCGCGTGGTGATGGGTCGTCAAGGCTCTTCGAATACCCCGACAATACCCCGACACTATTCGTTGAATACGTTTTAACGGATGTTATACCCGGTACTTTGTCATCTCAGTTCCTACCATGCCCTACCATCCCCTGTCATGACATGCCGTGGTGTCGTTGCGGATTGTACCTGTCGGTCGATGTGGCTGTCGCGAGCCATCGATGGAGACGCGTTGACCTCGATCAGCCAAGGTCTTAGCCTTGATAACAGAGGAAATCGAGCAAAGGGACGTGCCAGGTATGTCAGGAATTGAAGATACATTGTTTGCGACACGATGCTTGCAGCATAACTTGGTGCTGCGGTATTGAGCTGCGCACTTGCTGTGCTACTTTCCGCGTCTACTGAAAGTTGCCCCTGTCGATTTGAACGTCGGACAAGGTGGTGGTAGGAGTTCCACTGTACATATTGCAGATGTCATATGATAGCCACGATTTTCCATCCGACGATGTAAACGCCAAATGCCGGGTACATATAAACAGCGACAGAAAGAACAACAAGACAAACGTTCATTGGCTCTAAGGATGTCTCTGTGGTGTTGGGTGGGAAGTCGCTCCGGCTGGTGTTTGTAACGTCAACTCATTGTCCGGAGCAAAACCGGAGAGTATCTATCGGATGGTGAGGATCTCTGGCTTCAGAGGATCTATACTTGTATCATAGGACTTCCGGCCTCATCGACCTAAAAAGGTGCCCCTGGAGTTTGGCTGCAATGTATACTGTACTTCGAAGTATACGGGAAACTCGCGTCGCTCGTGATATACAGAAGACCTTGGCACTGGACGTTGAGTGTTCCACATGAAGCGGATTGGGCCAAGCGAACGCTTCCGTACAAAGCACCGCGTCCTACGCACACCAGAGGCAAACGAGTCAGTCATTTTTGCACGTCAGCCACAACTACTCAAGCTTCTCACTGTGTACGTGGGCTGTAGCTTCTCACTTGTCGTCGATGAGGACGTCGTAGCCGAACAGCTCGAAACTGTCGTACCAGTGGGGTCATGGCCACGTTCGACGGCATTTAAAGCGGATTCGTGAAGTTCACAACAAGGAGGCGGCCGGGGGGCGGGGTGGGGCGGTGGGCAGTTGGTTATTTGAAACCATTCAAAAAATATTTTCATGCACCTGTGTTACGTCGCGTAGGAAAATACATTTGAGATACGACAAATAGCGCAACACATTGTTGAAAGCGGAAACTGGTCAATATCAGCCCCTCACAGGGCCTTTATAAGCAATATTTTAAAAGCACCGTGTTCCCCACTAAAGTCTCCAAAGAATAGATTTACCCGTATACTTAGTAGCGGTTCCCATAGATGGCAGTATCGGGAAAATCGGTAATCATAGTTCGTAGAGAATTCAGCATGCCTGTGTCGGAGATTGGGGCCAGGGTCAGTGGCCCACAAAAATGGAAGAGAGCTGGCCCTCATTCCTGGGAGTAGACCCCACACATAGGTTTGCAAGCCCACACCGATGCTGAAAACCGTGAGCAGATTGGGCCAGGGTAGTGGCCCCCAAAAATGGAAGAGAGCTGGCCCTCATTCCTGGGAGTAGACCTCACACATAGGTTAGGAAGCCCACACCGATGCTGAAAACCGTGAGCAAATCAAGGTACCCATGGATTAGTCAACCAAGCCAGACGTCTGTACCCCTTGCTTGCGTCAGCCAGCCCCCTCATGTTTTTTTGTCGACGGGGGGCGAGGGGGCGGAGAGCTACTGTAAGGAGCCGGGATTCAGTGATTTGTTGTTTTTCATGTTATTGTTTTCTTGTCTTTTCAGTTTCTGTAGATCGGATAGGGCTGTAGGCAGTACGATACCATTCGGAGGCTTGGTAATCCGAGATGAGTGTAGGCGGTAATAGTTAGGAACCCGGCAACTATATTCAAAGGGAGAGAGAGACGTTAAAGACTGTGGGCGAGACACGCACGAGATTGGATGAGGCCCCGATGGTTCTATCTGTCTAAAGGGGGCGGAGAATCCCTCTCTCTCTCTCTCAAGACCCAGAACAACGATGATGAAAATGCAATTCGAAACACAATAAATACAGTGACATAGCACTTGCAGGGGAACGCAATCACGTGATCGTAGCGTCTGTCCTGTGGCTGGCGAGCACTTGTTCCTCCCGCAGTTGGATAAATTGGGTTTACGCCAGTTAAATGCTTCGGTCACGGCCATTGTGCCGCCGGATTCAACCGTGAGCTGGTAATGTTCACGGCCGGGATCCGCCTTGAACACGACGACGAAATCGCCCAGGATTCCGCCTAGGTGCTGTGCACAGCCAGACGCGTGAGTTATGTCTTGCGAAATAACGGGTCGGAACTACAGTACAGCTGCCACGGTCGGCCGGGAAAGGACCCTAAACCTACACAAACATGCGCGCAAAATCGTATTTCCAGTTCTCGCTTGTGGCCACAGTCGAAACACGCCAAAGGACTCAGTTTTCCGTCCCGAACCCCGCGCAGACATGCCACATGGCAATACGCGCTGGCCTTGCTATTGCAGCTACCGTATTCTTAGAAAGAGTAGCGGAAGAGGGAAGGGGCATATTATACACTGTTGCTGCGGAGCTGTGAGCTATCATACCCAATAATCATTTTTTAACAGAGATACAGAAAATCGATGGAAACTGGTTCGAGTACAAGCTCATCCTTCTCCTCCTACATCGATGCTGCGGCTAACATAATCCTTGGCTACAGTGCAATAAACCTCGATTTCAAGCGACTGGAAGCACATTTTCGAAATTCAGCGATGAGGTCCGCCTCGAAGGAGGTCACAGCTACTTATTTCGCTTTGCCACGCTCTCGCGAGTGCACCAAGGAGGCCATATCTGCCTTGCTAAATACCTGGTATGGTATCAACAGAGAAAATGTGAGCTATCATAGAGGAGGATTACGAAATGATCCTAAGGAAACCATCGAAAGTAGAGGTGCTTCCAGTTGTTGAATTGATGCTAGATTCGGCCGAAAATGGTATTTCCCTGCGCGATGCACAACAGGTGTTAAGTTGTTTCGGAACATTCGTATTTTGTATGATGCCTGAAACTATCTCGCAGTGTTGTTGTTTGTCGTTGTTCCCACGTTAACTAGCTCAAGTATAGTCCGTGGTCACAGGACAAGCTCTAATAACTCTGGAGTGGAATACTACATCGGGAAAAACAAATAAACAATACAAGAATAATACGCAGTCACTCCGTCAAACCGTACAACACGGACAGAAAGAAAATGCAAACAAGGAATCAGCAATGGCAGACGTCGTGCACGAAGCTTGGAGCGTATTGTCTTGATTCGATGCAGATGAGTTAGGGCTCGGTGAGTCCGACAAGCTCTCAGACCGTTTGGGGTACAGCAGCTACAGCAGCACCTATCAAGTATCTGTGTGGATATCGCTACATATATGGTACGTCTTTGTAGACAGTACAAAATAGGTTGGGGTGCCGAACGCGTTTGATCTTCACCGATCGATCGATCGACCGATGCTGCCATGTTCTCACCCTTCGCGGGCAGCAGGCCCCGTAGAACGCTTGCACGCATGGGAGACCAACCGACAACCAGTGCGTTGGTGGGGGTGCTCTTTGACATATGGTGGAGCTCACGCAGTTAACAAAAAGGAAGCCCGTGTAAAATACAGTTTTCCGACGTATAGGATGGAGGTACATGCAGACATGACGTTACTTCGTGGCGCCCGCAAGGTGTACACCCAAACTATCCTCTCCGCTCACACCTGTTGGGCTGGTTCGGAATGGCGCCTTCCACGCAAACCAAGCTCTTCACCACCACCGCACAAATCCCGCCCCACAGCGCCCTGACATCAACCCCGGAGGCGGACAACCTTCTCCAAAGATATGACAGCGTGGTTTTGGTTCCCCCAGCTTCGGAGACGTTCGCGTGGTGCAAGGGGTTGTCGCGCGTTGCTCCTGACTCGTTCAGCCGCTGGACGCTGTATGAAAGTAATTCCGCACAAAAAGACAAGTCAGACCCCCGTGTAGTAATCTACGTTTTCGTGGCATACAGGACGCGTGCTATTATAGAGGTTGAACTTTTTGGCTTTTTTATTTCTGAATAACGGGGCTCCTTAACCCAAAACTATCCGAACGTCATTCTTGTTTAGCAATACGATTTGCTTAAATGCCCAGTCCATGGCTTCGCTCACCGGCTGCCCTTCCATGTTAATCAAAAACAGTTTTCGGGTGTGATATGGAGCTCCTAAAGTGAAGAGCCCCAGAAACAACATCATGGAACAACACCTCTATCGTA
>JAYJME010001551.1:0-16091 GCA_036873775.1 Costaria costata
AACGAACTACCCCCCCCCCCCCCCCCTCCCCTCCATTGTCTAAACACCTGGACTCGGATATGGATCCAGTCGTGTGACGCGATTGAGTCGCTAACAAGGAACGGCGGGAACACACCGGTCTGGCGAAACCCGGGGGCGGCGACCGGACGTCGCGGCTAAGAACTCGACTGAAGGGGGGGGGAGGGATATCTTTTTGTGATGGCGTAGATCTCGCCCACAGCCGAGGATCGCATTCGGACTACTGAAAGATGTTGCAGTCCTGGTGACTGCTCCGCGGGGAGGGGAGTACGCAGCCGTCAATACTAAATACTGCTATTACGGGGAACCATAGTAAATAGGACCAAATGTTGGAAGCAAACACAAGGATACATCTAGGTTTTGGAGCCTACAGTAGGTTCATCTGTGTTTACGTCTTAGTTAGTATGCATCAAATATTGTTAGCAAAAATAAGGAAATATGTTTGTTTTGGTGTCTACAGTAGGTCATATTGTATCTACGATAGGTCCTATAAACTATGGTCCCCGGTAATAGTACCCCCACCCTGGGACCTAGATGTTCTGTTAGGAGGTGACCAAGCCGGACGGGAGGCAACTGTCAACATAAGTGGCAAGGTCGATCGACTAGCTGTACATACGAGCCCGGTTGCCATTCTGGTTGTAGGTTGAACAGCTTCACGCGTTAGCACGAGTGCTTTGCGTTGGGCGAGCTTAGCAGCTGCAGGACCTGTGCGTTGATTGCGCAAGCCTGTAAATATCGCGCTTCCGGCAGCCTGATAACTACTTATGGTATGCTCATATGTCGAACTATGGTTTGGATGTTGTAGAGTATATTAATCAGAAAGTAGGCGTGAAACTGCCCGTAAAGCTCTCCACCCCCAACTTTAACCTGTGGCCATCGTGGCTTGAAACTGAGTGTGTGGGCGTGTGTGTAGCTGTCTTTGTGACTGTATATTTTTATTTGCGTGGGTCCGTATTTAACTGTACAATGTGATGACGGGACACCCCGCCTGGTTCGCCTGCCTATCTTGTCCGACATGGTTGTAGCGAAATACAATTGTATGCCCATGCGATGTCTGGACGACCCAGTAGCTCTCTTTATATGTGAGGTTGTATGGACAGTGGCTCTGAATACTCTTCAGATATTGCATGATAGCGCCGTGTCGGACAAGAGGTCCGCCGCCGGTTCGGGGGTGGCACACCCCGGACATGATTTTGCCTCGGGGCGACGGTGTATATTCTGGCAACGACGAAGGTTTGGAATGCAAACGAGGGCAAAAAAACGACAAGTTAGCAGTGCGTTTGTGAGAGGAACAGGTGTGATCAGGAACTGACTAGACGTGTGATTTTGCGGGCACGGGACGAGGTTAGCGATTCGAGGCCTTCGTGTAAGGGCGACGTAGATGTCGTTTCCAAAAAAAGTCTTAATGTCATGGTTACAAGATATTTGTGACGACGCACCCTTGGCCTCGTATAAACCTGGCGTAGGCTCGTGGTTTTTCGACTAAAAACCTGGTTGTCTCGCAATCAGGTCGCAATCCAGACTACTGATAGTCCACTCTGCAATCGGTGTGTACCGACGTAGCGACCATTCTTGCGATCGGAGGACGATATTCGAGACCACGCTCGCGACCGAAGATTCGCCCGAGTCATTGTAAGCGAAGGGAGATAGGGGCCCCGCTAGGTACACGGCGTGTATGAATAGTAGCATATCATGTGTTTGGTAAGGTGCCATATATGCTAGGTGTGGCAAGCAAAGAAAAGAAGAGACCCCTGGGGTGAGGTAACGTCAAGGGTGTAAGAACGTATAACTAGTTTACTGCGAAAGCGGTTTCAAATACGCCGCAGTAGGAGGAATTTAATAGTACGGTACCATTAAGAGGCAAGGTCATCAAAGACGACGATGGGAGGTAATTAAAATAAGCCCACTGGTATCATGGTAAAGAAAGAGAGACGGTTTGTGAATGAAGGAAGGTTGGACAGTTTTCACTGGCCAGGGGTAACATTCTCTCTCTCCCACGACACAGAAAAACAAGAGTCACAATTGCATTTGCATTCGGAAGATGAAACGATAATTTATGGTGTGGTCGTACACGGAGTAACCGCCCGCGCAATCCGCGAAGAAACCAAAATATTTTCATTGTTCGCACGAGTTCGTAGAGTTGTTATCTCCGCCTCGTGAATCAGAATAAGAGGATGTAGGAACAAGAAGGACGATCCTTCAGGAGCGTTTGTTTCCGGGGGAGTTTTCGGTGTGTAGGCCAGCAACACCCACGCCAAATACGAGCAGGTCAAAGGTCTTGATGATGGGAGCAGATATCAGGAAGTTAATAGTTCAATCAACGAAGCCTGTAGTTTGAGCCGTTGTTCCCCACCTAAAGGGCCATGTCTTGAGATCGAAGGGGCGGGCAGAAAGAAGTACTGGTAGCAGGGTTTCGTCTTTAATTCTTTTTTTCCTTTTCCCTATCTTTTCTTTAATCCTTTTTTTGTTAAACGCTTGGGACAGGTCGGAGGAGTCGAATTGTACTGGGCCTTCCGGAGGCTCGGTCGTCCGAGACGACGTTAGGCGGACATAGTTAGGAATCCCGGTCGTAGCATACAAGGGCGAAGAAGACGGAAAACGTTTGGGCGAGATATATACCAGTACGGGAGAGCAGCAGACTGCGGAAGGCGTACGTTTCCGAGAAGGGGAGTATACCCCAAAACTATCCCCAGCGACTGACGCCCGTTCCGATACCCACTCAAGGCGATAGCCCTCCCGAGAACTCTAGGCCTGGGGCCCAAACACGGCCTTATAGGGTGCCGTGTGTTGAGTTATATAAGCAGCAGCCGGGTGTCTATGGCTGAGCTCGGGGGAACGTGTGTTGCAGTGATTGATTTATCGCTTGAGGGCGAGAGGTTGATCCACGCAATTTTCAGTACATGTTATAATTATATAAAAATGCCTACTTATTTGCGCATGAGCATAAGTTCTTTGGAGGGACTACACCAGCAACATGGCACCAATTTCCCCCGCTGAGTCAACAAGGCATTGTTTGCGTCTGCCTGTAGAGCCATATGGCACAGCCCCACAGCCTGATCTTTCGCGGGCGTTAGCTGTGCATCGTTAGGGTTATCCCATCTTTTCTCGATGATTGTTTAGTCGGATTGCATCCTTCTCTCTCTGTCCTGCCCATCGCGAAAACCTCGAGCCTATCGACGTGGCAAGATCATTACTTTGAAACATATATCCAAGCGCACCTACGCACTTTAAGGCCGGTCTGGGCGTACGTTTCGCATGTTAATAGAGTACGGGGAGTACTGGGAATCCGGTAATTCAGAATGCGGCACGATCCGGGCATTGATCAAGTTTTCTTGCTACTGTAGTGTTGTTCGTCACTTCGCTGCAGCACAGTACTTGCATCGGTAGGTGTAGAGCTCACGATTACACCCCCCCTGGTCCAGTGTGTCGCCTCGACGTTTTCGTCCAAGGGTGTCGTTTGTGATGCTTTTGACGACGGAATTCGTATCTCTTCATGTTGTCTAGAGGGAAAGTTGTTGTGGATGTGTTCATGTCAGGACTAATACTTTTGCGCACGATCGGACAAGATGTGCTCCACCCATTATTCTTCTGTACACTGCATGCACTGCTTGACGCGGAGTGTTGAGGCGAACGGAATGCATGGGATGGCCACAAGACGACAACGAAGAGGTGCACGTCAAGGGCAATATGGGTGAAGAGTAACAGATCGGGAGCATACGCGGTCGGACAAGAAAGCTGGTTCGCAGTTTGAATTCGTCTTTTGAGGACGACCGCGGTGATGTTGCAATGATGTTAGGGTTGTTTATATGCTTCCCTGGCCATCACGGCCAAGCCCCCCTTTCTTTGTATCGCTGCGATAAAATCAAAACAGTGGTGAAGTCCACGAGGAATCAACTAGTAAGTGGCAATGTCAGGTCGTACTCTAGATTAGTTTGTCCCACACTGGTCGTAAATTTGATGAATGAGTGATCCAGAGAGAAGGGAGGTGTAGATCCGACGCGTACGAGGCATATCCGTGTAACAACAAATATATCTCGAAAATGGTATCCGGTGATCTAACGGTGGCAAGCGAATAGAACAGGAGACAACAGGGGAAATAAAGGTCCTTAGGTAGGGAACGAAGCTACCGTAGGTAATTCGAGGCGACTTCAGGCGGTGATGGTCAGGAACCCCGCTAGGTTTTCACAAAACGAGGGAGAAACGGTTAATCAGAGCGAAATGCTCCCGAGATATCGCGGGGCTCCGGTGGGGTAATCTGGCAAAATGAGGGGGATGTACATATTTATATATCAAGCCCTACACAAACGACATTGATGAAGGATTGATTTTTTCGTCGATACAGTACAGGGAAAACTGGTTTCTGTGGTATGTACATAATTTCAAAATATCTGTGGCAAAGCTTAGGGGTAGAGAAAATGGACCAAGAGTGAAGAGGGTTTGCACTCCCTCAACGGACTAGATACGACCTCCAACAGAGCACGAGCGAGTGGGGGTCTTGCTGAAAACCTTTAAATTGTGGAGGTGATCTTTACATTGGTAAGGCAAGCCCGACGTCTGTGACACTTCCTTCCAGTCGTCCGACCGACCCCCCCTATTCCTGAATGAACGGGAAGGGGGGGGGGGGGATGGCGGACCAAAAATGACCTAGGTACTGTAGGAAGCCGACCCCCCATATTTATGTGTGGACCGCAAGGGGGGAGCGGGGGTGAGGGCGGAGCAAGAGTGAGATAGGTACTGTAGGAAGCGGGAATTCTGTTATTTTCATTTTTTTAATCAAAGTGATTTATGGGTGTTCAGTTCGATCCATGAGAAGGTGAACGGTACTATAGCAATCACCGGCTGTGTAATCCAAGACAACTGTAGGCACTAAAAGTTGGGAACCATTCTCGAATATTCGCAACGACAGACAGACGGCACATATTGTGGTCGAGATACGCAAGAGGTGGTAGAAGGCTCCAATACGTGTATCAAGTTAAAACATGGGAACCACCACCCCCGCTGAAACTCAGACAACGGTGATGACAACCAACAAGCCAAACAAAAAGGAACAACGAAAAATAGGAAATACTTTACCAGGTTGTGTAAATGGGTGGATTTCCACTCTGACGGATGGGGTGTCTTGGGTAAATTTCCGGTGTTTTTCGTGTATCAGTCATGACGTCACACCACGTCCCTCTCTTGGGACAATGCCACGGTATTGTTGCCTTAGTCCCCTGTCCTGATGGCTCCACCGATTAGCACTAACGTACTTTGGTCTTGGTTTGGCGTCGTCCTCGTTGGCGTCTTATGCGCTTGTCATGGGGCGGGGGGGCGCGAGGTGGTGAGGGCGGGGTTGCCGGTGGTGTTTGCTCGGGATTACCAACCAGCCATTGTCCCGCGTGTTATAACCGCTTGAAGACCGCTTATTCTCGAACGTGGCGAACCGCGGATCTTTGGTGTTGTGATACCGGTTGCTGATGAAGTTTAGGGTGTCACGTTTCATCGTTGGGCGTTAGTCTCCAACCTAAGTTTCGGATTAATACAGTGGAGAGTCCGTCCGGAAGGGCGAACGCGGAACGTCGAGGTTCCACGAGGTAGCTGCAGTGATCTCAACTACAAACTCGATACACTCAATCCACGGGCTATGCGGTGTTTTGAGTGGCACCCATTCGGTTGACAGGTGTAATTAGTGCGGGCACCGGCTTCATCGAAGCAGACAATGGGTATACGTATAGTTAGACCTATGCTGCCAAGTCAGGTGTCGCACTGAGTGAAATCAATCCAGGCATCTGCTCCAGTCACGTTTGCAGTGCCGTAATAAGTAAACCATCGTTTGCGATTCCCCCTTTGCCCTTGTTCAACAAACAGAGTGTGCTTGCCAATGGCAGGGAGGTCTTACTCGCACTCGATTATTGTTTGTTTTTGACACAGTGGTCGTTTTCTCCGGCGAGACGAGTGTCGCCCGAAGCGCACCATGTGCGGGCATCTGCTTCCGCCACGAAGATGGAGTCTGTCCCGATACTTGCATCGCACACTTTCTCGTTTGCTATGTGTGCATAGTGTGTTCATTTTCAAGACGAAGCAGGTGTCGCACTGGGTGAGAGATACGTGGGCAATCTGGTTGCCTGAAGCAGATTGGATATATATGTGCCGTCGATTTTGTCGCAGGTAATTAGTTTCGACGACTGAGCGTATGGTGTTTATCGGCTCCGGACAAAGACGTATCGGCCCGAGTAGACGACGTGTGCAAATATTCTTCGGCGTAGCAGGTGCGGTCTGGGCCTTCGCCTGCTTCAGCGAACCAAGCGTCGCACGGGGTGAGAGGAGTGCAAGCATCTGTTTCCGTGAAGCTGCTATAGCCTGTGCCGTTGCCTGAGCCGCACAAGTAGCTGTGGGTTTGCCGCATGAGCGTTACGTGTTCATGTGCACGAGCGAAGTAGGCGTCTCACTGAAACCTTGTGCTATATGTTCCTGCTTACACCAGACAGGTGTTGGACCCAGTCAACAAAGGGTGGGCGTCTGCCTTCCCGACTCAGGTGCGATCTGGGTGTATGTAGAGTGTGCACCTGCTACGGGGAAGGGCGTGCCGCACTAGGGAGGTCATCGTTTGTGCATCTGCGTCGGTCAAGAAATTTCGCGTGGACTGGTCGCAGTGTCGACATCGATGCCGTGGTGCTGTTACTTTGTGATGTACTACGTCGAAAATACAATTAGCGCTGGACGTAATGGTGCCCTGGCTAGAGCGAGCATTGTGTATCTTCTTTAGCGACCACTTGCGTCCTGTTCGCTCGCCCTTGGGGGTCTCGTTTGCTGTTCGTCCAGGGATTGCTCCGTGCTGTCCTGTCGAGTTTCAAAAGATTCAATGGCATATTTTGTTTTGTTTTAACGCAGAGGTATAAATTGAAACCCCCTGTGGTGTATGTAATTTTCCCGAGGTTTCTCGTGTTGGCCGGACTACCCACTCAACAGGTCGGCAGGGTGCTTATGCTGCTGATGAGACAGGGCTCTGTCGCGACGCTGTGTATTTGAAAGGTGGGGTCAGCATAATGTGCGACAACTTAGGTAAATATGCAACCTTTCGTCGTCCCTGGCGTGACCCAAGCTGCACGGGGGCGACAAATATATTCTTACGCGGGGTGCAGGGAGTCCCGCTGTGCGGCTCGCTCGATGTACTTCGTTTTGTATATTTTAGAAGCCGTAATCCTGACGTATACGCAGGCACATAGTAACGTAAGGCCGGGCGAACTGAGTCTTCATGGTGGACCGCTGACCGCGTTGAGGTTTGGGTTCGTGGGTTGTAGGGAAGCCAAATATTATCAGGGGCGGTTCTTACGCATGTCTGGCTAGTCCGGTCAAGGTGTGTGGGCAACAGTGGCGGTGCATTCGGTCCCACGATGGTGTTGATAATTGTTAACTTGTTTCTTTCGTGGTCACCGCCACCGCCTCCTCTGGTGCATTTCGGCCTTGGGAAAGGGTGACGGCCCAAGTTGACATGAGGTCAAGCGATGACAGCCATGTGAAAAATGGATACGTTAGTGGGCGGGTGTTCGGAGGAGTACCCTTCGCCCACCTTGACGCTTTAAGACGCACCCCACTTCTCGCGGGGAGGGGGGCGGGGGGAGACTAAATATATATATTATATATATATATATATATATATTGTGTCCGCATGCGGAGTTGTAAGAGTCCCATACGTAAAGGTCGCATGTTCGCAGCCTTGGGAAGGACTCAAACAGGAACAACAAACGTAGGGGCCCAGGAAGGGGCTGCGAGTCAGTGTGATACATTAGTCGGTCGCGCTAATGATATTAAAGCATACCTCACTGGGGTTGGCCGGCACGCGTACGCCGGTCATGGATTTATCGGTATCGAGACTCAGTACGGCAACAGTACCCATGGGGAGATCTGGTACAAGGGGTGTATCCGACAAAGGGACACAAGTCGACGTATGATAACGGCGAGCATGAACGTTCCACCTTCGGCGTCAATTCGTTTTGATCGCACCGCTCTGCGCACAATTCGACTCGATTTAACTACCTATAGAACCAACTAAGTTACTGACGCACCGCCGTATAATAACGAAGGCGTACAGCGTAGCGCGGGGGCGGGGTCTGCCCTCTATTTAAGTAAGCATATAAGTAAGCAAGGACGCTGAACCAGAAATATAAAGCCTGTTGATGGAAGGAGAAAAACAAAACAAAATTACGTGTTTACAGAATAAACGTAGAAATCGATTGGGGTTCGGACAAATATTAGCTTGGGCATGCGTCCCAGTCGAACCGATAGTTTATAGTATCTGCAATAATATACCACACTAGCGTACGCCCAATGGGTGTCAGGGAGAACACAAGAAGTCGTACATCAATGGTTTTGCCAGAACATCTGTCGCTGATTCAACGAGCATTCTTGCAGTCCAGCACACCTCAAACATCAATTCACTACCTACTGCACAAGCAAGCGAACGATCATGTAGCCATCTACTCCCCGCTAAACATTGACGGATACAGCCTTAACCGCACCACTGCGAACGCACGACTCGACTATTTTTCCAACTGCATGAAACCATCCCTTGACCACAAGACCACGTCGAATGCCAAGTGTGGGACGATGTAAAAAGGTCGGCACAAAACGTATTGTCCAGTACAGTTGACCGCACCTTGCCAAACACCTCGTACATGTTTCAAGCGAACAATGAGGATCTCCTATAGTACGTCAACGTAGTATGCCAGACTGGCAACCCACACAGTGCAGACCTGTGCCAAACCACGGCACGCGACGCTTCATTCGCCACAGGCGACATCTCCCTGTCGGGAAAACCACTCGAACGGAATGGTGTGCGTAGGAGAAACGTTCGTATCTAGTGGCATAAAAAGTGCCTTTGGCAGCGTCGTTCTGAAACAGGGCTAACCAGCTTGAAATAATATATAACAAAGTTTTCAAAACGACAGTAGGGGCAAACGTTGAGGGCCTCCATTGAAGCAACCGGTACGGCCTTTAGAACCTGTGACACTGCCGCCGTAATCGAATGCCCTAGGGAATGGACGGTCACGAACCTCATACTCATACGTGCGGTACGGTTCGCTTCTAAAGATTTCAAAACAAACATTCCGTTTTTACACGAACCGAGGCGGGCAGTGCGGCACCGTTGGGCATTAAAGGAATACGTCGCTTGCTGCCAGCCGCCGTACCGACAGTGCAGATGAGGTCGTTCTGGAGAGGGCCGTGATCGTGGCAGTGGGTAGGTTGCTTCCCATCGATTCCCCAACGTGCACACTTTCGACATCCGGCGACCTTGCAATTTGCCGTGAAGTTGATCGCCGTGCCGCTAAGTATATCGCCTTTATGACTTAAGCATGACGTAGCACGACCGTCGGTCAACACTCCCCACCTCGGATCCCTCGTGCAGAAGTCATGTGCACATTGCCTTCTACGGACATCGATCATGCCGTCCTTAGCATGTTTCCTGCAGTACATCGCTTTCTTGGTACCCGTCAAATTGAACCTCGGTTGCGTCGTGCAGGAGTCGTGCAAGCAACGCTTGGTTATGACATTAACCATGCCCTCCTTAGCATGCTTTTTGCAGTACAACGCCGTCCTGCTGCCCCTAGCATTGAAGTGCGGTATTGTCATGCAGGAGTCATGCAAGCAACACCTGCTTATTACATACACCATGCCGTCCTCAGCATGTTGCCTGCAATACAACGCCGGCCTGCTGCCCTTCCAATTCAAGCGTGCTTCCTTCATGCAGGTATCGTTCGAGCAACGCTTGCAAACGACATTCAGCATGCCGTCCTCTGCATGTTGCTTGCAGTACGCACCCGTCTTGCTTCCCTGCACATTGAAATTCGGTTGCGTCGTGCAGAAGTCATGTAAGCAACGCTTTCTACGGACATCAACCATGCCGTCCGTAGCATGTTGCTTGCAGTACCACGAGCGCCTGCTGCCCTTCATAAAGAAGTATGCCTCCTTGGTGCAGGTATCACGCGAGCAACGCTTGCAAACGACATTAAGCATGCCGTCCTCCGCATGTTGCCTGCAGTACGCACCCGTCTTGCGGCCCTTGACGTTGAAGAACGAAGTTTTCGGGCAAGAGTCATGCAAGCAACGCCTGATTTTGACATTGACCATGCCGTCCTCCGCATGTTGTTTGCAATACAAAGCGGGCCTGCTGCCCTTCACATTGAAGAAAGGCTTTTTCGTGCAGGATTGATGTAAGCAGCTCCTGGTACAGGAATCAACCATGCCGGCCTCGGCGTGTTGCTTGCAGTACGCAGGCGTTTTGCTACCCTCGATGTTGAATGTTGGTCGCCGAATGCAAGAGTCATATGAGCAAAGTCCCATCTCAGTGGAACACGTCGGCGGCATCGAAAAGGTCAAGGAAGGTCAGCGAAGAAGGTGACCAGAGCAAAGAGGCCTTGGAATAAGCTGGGGACACCTATATCATCGTCGACCGAACGGAACAAAACGCGGAAAACACGGTGTCACCAACAGATATATTGACCACTTCGAGTATCATGACGTGGTGAACGAACATACTTCGTACCCATATATTGAAGCACCGAACACCCACCTTCAAGTAGCCCAGAAAGTATCGGTGTTATACACGGCGCCTGATTTCGCTGTTTTCAGAATTGCACATTGTTTATTACCGCTTACACAACCATGGTGTGGGCTCGTTAATCCGTGTGGAAATAATTCATATAGTTTATTGGTATTACGGGCGACCAGAGTAAATCAGACCAAATATTGTTAGCAAAAATAGATAAATTTATAGATTTTGGGGTCTACGGTAGATTATATTGTGTCTACAGTAGATCCTATTAACTATGGACCAAATATTGTTAGCAAAATAGAGACATAGTAGGTTTTGGTGTCTACAATAGACTATATTGTGCTACAGTAGATCATATGAATTATGGTCCCGCGTAAGTGGTGCCAAAACACAACCTTGCGGGGTGACAGTTGTGAACGCATGACATGGGTGACATGATTTGCCCTTTCGGTGTATTTCCACGGTTCTCATGACTAAATAGGAAAGAACAAGCAGCCCCAACTACACGTAAGACCACCAAAAAACCTATCAATCAACGCATCTCAAGCATATGACAGCCAGAAAGCAGGGGGAGAAACGTCGTGATTTGATTCACCGACACCGCGGTGCACGAAATAATTGGGTCGTTTCCGTTGGCAGGGCCACCTTTAAAGACAAACGTCCTGCGGGGATACATTTAACTAAACCCACCGGGGTATAGCGGGTGAACCGACAGAAATATGCTAGATTGATAGAGACATCTGCTTCCTTCGTATCCAACATACCACGACAGGAAATAAACGTCTTGCGAGAGGAAGCTACTCAAATATGTCCACCTGACCCAAGCCGTCGGCAACTAAATTCTGCACTGCAGGCGTGTAATAGCTGCTCCATGGCTAGTATAGATACTTCCTCGGTCTTAAAAAGGAAATCTTGTTGAGTTTACACATAACCTTGACAATCTCTGATTGTTTACTTGTTTTGTTAGTCACATTCCAAGTTGTTGTTTGGGGTTGAACCCCCATTCTCCGTGGAAACTGTCAAAGAAATCCGCGCAGCCAGGCGGCTTAAACAAAACCCCTCGTTACAAACATTGGCCATTTTTGGACTAATGTCCCTTTTATTCTAAAACAAGAAACAAAGTAAACACATACCACAAATCGCTTTGCGGCGGCCCGCAGTCGGGTCTGGGCTCCGGCAAGGTGCCGGAGTTTTCGGGTGCGCGGCCATCCTGTTTATCGCGGTGTTCGTAGGGGTTAGTTCGGTGTTAAACGTCCAAATTCCAAACGAATTTCCATCATACTACCAAGATATCCCCGAAATATCCAGGACAATTGTTTACCTATAAGTCGAAATCGTTTTTTTTATTGTGATATTGTGACCTCCTGTCTAAGGTACTCGCACGAGCCCAACTAAGAAGTACGAGTGTCTAGAAGCCACCACGGTGTGAATACGAACAGAACAAACTTCACTGGCTTTATACATGGGGCGGAGTAAGTTGAACAGAAAACGTTAGTCACATATTTTCATGACAAACTACCTGGCTTCTGGTTGCCTCGTGGATAGCAGGTGTCGTAGATAGCGACACAGGGTACCTGCAGACCTAGAGAACGAAATATGGTAGCGCAGTCGCTAGGGACTCGGGCAGCGCTATATGTTTAACTATCGACGCGTGCTACGATTGAGGTAGTTTGGTTTTTGCTTTTTTTATTCTGAATAACGGAGCTCCTTAACCCAGAATCGTCAGGGTGTCGTTTTTGTTTTGCAGTATGATTGTTTTGTATATCTTAGTCATATTATTTTCAACCAGGTTGCACTTTTGGCCGAGTAAAATTCAGTTTTTGCGTGAAGTACAGAGCTCCTGTAGTGAGGTGCCTGAGGGAAAAAAAACGGTGCTCCTTTATCGGTGCACGCCTTTCTCACTAAGTTGGGTGTGGTGGGTGGATAATGGGCGGTACGGTTATGTGATGTCTGTCATCCCCATAAGCTCGTCAGGGATCACAAGACAGGCCGCATTCCGTAACCACGCATCGCTGGTATGGTGACATAAAACACATGCGTGTACGGGTAGAGGGACGGGTAGAGGTAAAAATAGTACGCACGACCACAGTGGACACCGGTAATCATGTGCGGTATTTTGACGTACCACGTACCAGGTACTAGCAGATTGCTTGGTAAGTTGAATACGAGTGAGTATCCTACGTATATACGACTACTGGAGACGTGGGGATGGTGTAAAAAAACACAGACACCAGCTTCTATATTAAAGTACGGGTGTGTGGTGTACTGTATGATGTAACATGTTCGTGCGTGCACAAATGGGAGGCTTTGCCCCTCTCTGCTGCTGTTGCTTGTTGAGTGTAGAAATTACAGTGAGACGAGTAAACAAGAGCAGCACAGCAGCCGCAGCAACAACAGAAACAATACACCACCAGCACCACCTGCGGCCATGGCGTCGGTGGCTCAGGATAGATGGACTGCAGATATGTGGTGTAGCTGTCTCGTCTCAGTAGTCTGGAATTTATGCAACGCGAGAGGTGTATCTCTAAAACACCACGCAGAATTGGACATGACACATAACAGCGGTCACACCAAGTCAGCCAGAAATGTGGGTCGGGGTCTACCATGCGGCGGTTTGTCTGGTGTGGGTATATGGGACACACTCCCGTCGGGATCGACGCTTTTCTCGACACCCCACCGAGATGGCACAGCAGTATAAACGTCGGGCACACCAGGACCCTCAAGGGTATCACTTGCGACTAAACAGCCGCGCGGCGTATCTGGTTGCTTGCTGGGCTCATCTGCGTCTGGCAGCCGCGACGCGCCGCTTGGTGCGAGTTCCACGGCGACCGTCTGGCCCTTGACCGATGTGATGATGTAGGTTTCGTCGCATGTGCTTCGTTAAAACGGCCAAAATCAAAAGATCGCGTGGAGGGCACACGCCGTACGCTTGAGAAAATCAGATTCACTCAATTTGCTTGAGCCAGCTTGAACTGAGTCTCTATAGTATAGCCCCATTCAAAATTCGAAGTACATACAACCTAAATATGCGCTGAATGCATCGACACTCTACAAAGAAAACACTGCACTGTAGATCTGTTCTCAACGCAGCTCCAAAACAAAAGAGAACGACTACCATGTTGGATACGCACCCTTCAAACACATTGTGAGAATGGCAGCAACAAATGGCCCTATACCTAAACCGTCGGTCACTCAGGACGGAAAAACTGGCAGCTTGGGAGAACTCCCGTCAGTTGTACAGTGCATTGCGCAGGCGATGCGTGACACCAGGCTCGTGTGTGACGGTGAAACATAACGAAATTCGGGGCCACCGTCGATATGTAGATCAAACGTGCCGTTTGAATACGGGGCTGGTAGCGTGGTCGGTGTCGTGTGGAACACCAGTCGGACAGCCTGGACAACCTAAAAATTCGTTGCCGCTGATGCAAAACGAAAACGAGGCTTGGGATGCAGATCCTGTGCTATTCGATAGAGCATTTCCACCGAGAGAGACTGTCGGTCTGCTGGTTAAAAAGTTACACAGAGTATAGGGTTTAACGTGTGCGACCATATATTGTGCCTTGCAACGGCACTTAGGAAAACAGATGTCTTGGACAAGGTGGTATGATCAACTCCTGTACCTCATAGTCACCCATAATCCAGGCATGCTGCGACATGCTCTATGTACTCTTCGCAAAAAAAACACCGTCGGGGCCGACCGATTGTTCGGCACTGCCACAGGCTCTATTGCACAGCTGAAAGTGTGATAGATACGCACGCTTCTAAGCTGCAATACGGCATCAATGAGTGGAAAAGGAGGGCTGGTCACCAATGGGCGGATTGTCACATCAAGGAGGTACGCAACAACTCCTGCACGTGCATGTGTGTCATGTGAGGAAGCCGCGATATATGCTGCACCGGAAATATGTATTAGGTACTTACAAACAAAATGAGCAATGGCCTGGTGGTACCATAGAGGTGGTGCGATATATCAATTATGGCTACCGTGTGTGTTTGGCTCAGTCAGGCGAGTAATTGGTTACCTGTCATGAAACCGTGTGTATTATATTGTGATTTGTTGGCGCAGCGTACGGACAGTTTCAAGGCGGTGCATGTCGCGAAATAAAAAGTAATACCAGGTACACGCTTGAGCCTAGACATGAACAGCATAGTCACGGCTTCCGTATGGCTCTCATCTGATAATAGAAAGGACCTAAAGGTGGCCTCTCTCGCTCCCTCTATCCCTAATACTGATGTACGTTTTATACACTACAGTACTACCACATATATTTAAAGTAGGAGACATGCAAAACTGTAGCCCTGTCGAGCCGGAATAGAGTCATTGATCGGCTTCCTCGACTGATAAGATACCCTATGTAATACAGTACCACTGTCGGAGGTGGTGCGGTAATTGTGGACGCTATTTGTGGGATGTTAACCCCTTTTGGTTGTTTCGGACTTACAGTAGATTTGATGTATTGTCGAGTTCGGTTGCCGGCTCCCTAAAAAAGGATGCTCACAACAGTTAGAGCAATGCAGTACCATGACAAAAGCTCGAGCCGTGGCTGTACAAACTCCTTTTGATATTGATACTACAATAGTACAGACACTTTGTTCGAGGGTCAACATACCTTGCTACTGCTGCTCTTGCTGGTGTGTATCACACAAAATTACAGAAGCAGTACAATCTAAATCGGTTTTGGAAGAATATCGAGAAATATTTGTTTTTGTTGTGCAGTTGTCAACGACAATATTGTCGTGACCTCGCGTGACTTCTAGTTATTGCTGAAATATGTGTTTGTTAGCGTTAGTTATGGCGGGTGTATATATTGTACAGCTTCGGTACATTTGAGATTGGTAAGTTTTCCGTGGAGTATCCAGAAACCTAGCTAGTACTCTCAGGATAACCAAGCCAGCACGTTCGTCAAGTTAAACGTTCATATTGGCGAGATCCGAATCAATCCGAAACAAGTTTTGTTGCTAGCCCTTTACGTGGTGGTCCGTGCCACCAGTATGGCACAGAGCAGTCCCGGTCAAGCCTGGATAGCTTAAGCCGGGAAACCGACGCTTTGTGCGAGTCGAGATTTTCAAAACTAGTAAACCGGCTGGCTAATCAGGAGTTTATAAAGTGAAGTTGTGACGCTGCGTCTCCGAAAAGTGATAGCCGGGTTGACCGGCAACTTTGTGAACAAGAGACCACCGATATCGGATACTCTAGTAGTCTCGCACGCGATGTGTATGGGGGTATTCCAGATGATTTGCAAGACGATAAACCGGAGAACTAGGGCGATCGAGCAAAAATCGCGGAGGCGTGCGTCAGAAACTGCGGTGAATATCAAAGTTCAGTACTCGAAGACCTTGACATAGGGTCTTCTCCTGAAATGTAGACCGAACCACAACGATACCCGCCTTGAAAACATAAACGTTGAGCCACACTCCGCATATACCGGTATGTGGTAGGCGTGCGAGACTTTTGGTATCGGTATGGAATAAGATCGCTAAGGCCACCGTTGGACCAAGGGCGCCAATCGAGTATGCTTGGAGTGCGTGAAACAAAATAACA